>OMNM01039517.1:11316-24267 GCA_900302745.1 Parablennius parvicornis | reverse complement strand
CTAAGATTATATTGTTGTAATTTATTCCCTTTTTTTTCCCGCCTTTGTCCTTCTAAAATCCAACTGGCCCCTGAACTATATTGAGTTCACAGCAGCGGTTTATATGTTTAGGTACATTTTTAAATCAAAAATTTTTTTAAATGTATTTTGCTCGGAAACCTTTGTTGCTAGACTTGAGCAAATGTTGCAAATAATTTGTCCTGAAATGTCCTAAAAAACCCGTAGCACGCACAGACCCCCTCCCTGCTGTTCAAAGCCATTAGGAGTTCGTATTACCTGGCTTTGCCCGTTCAGAGAAAATGTCTCTGCGCTGCATGATTCACATAACGTCTGTGTCACTGCATTTCCGCCCAAAATGGCATCTTCTCCTTCCGTGATATGACAGCAAAGATACAATCTCCGCCAGGCAAGCCTGCTCTATTATTAAACTATCACTCACTTGTGTTTCAGCCGTGATGACATCTGATCATTAATCACCAGCGCCAGAAGCCCGCCACTTCAAAAGTCTATTAAGAGTTAACAAAGAACAGTCTGGGTGATTACAGCGGTCCCGTGGCCAATTCAGCTAGGTGGAGGAACAGAGGTGAATAACAATTTCCAGCCCTAAGAATCATGCATCTACTTCTGGGATTTAATAGGAGACAAATTGGTTTAATATACTGAACCAGATGTGCAAAACAGGACCTCTCTGACATCATTGTCATATAATAGAATCTAAACAACTTCATTGCAGGACAAGACCGCAGCAGTTTCAAAAAGAGGGGGATATAATATCCGACCTTGAACAAAATCCTATTTAACTGCTGTCATTTCAACTCAAGGCTCTTGTTTTCCTTGAAATAACAATTATTCATGGACTGGCCTGCAGAGGGAAATGACTGACACTTGCTCTCCTTGAGCAATAACACGTTCAATTGAACTGAGCTATGAGCTGTCACATTAACATGTGGCGAGGCAAAGTATCCATGGACACCGAAATGAAGACACTCGGATGGGGAAGCCTCTGAAATCTCAAACTGCACCAAGCAGGATGATGATTGCTGCTCATTTTGTTTCGTTTTAAAATGAATTCACGACTGAAATACCAGCTGACACGTTCAATCTCACCTGTGAAACTCTTGAGAATGCCTTTTGTTCAGGTAACATGGTTTAAATTGTGACACTGTGGGAGTTTTAATCAGTGATGGGCTGATTAAATTTCATGCTCGCACACTTCCCTTCAGTTTCTACCCTATTTGTGTGGCTTCAAGGCAGTTTCTTGAATTTCTTAAATCCACGTCAACACCAGAACCTGAAGCAATCCTTCCTGGCTGTACAGTGTAGCCTCCAGCAATGTGACAGTCAAGGATATTTATAAATGGAGAGCAGATGGATTGCACATCTTTAGAAGTCTTCAGTCTTTGCCTAGATTGTGGGGAAAGTACAAAACGTAGACAGAAAGTGGAGGAAAAGCGAGAGGAAACTCAGACAGGATTTGATCCCTGGTCAGCAGAGACACCATGAGATTGCCAAAGGGGGAAAGTTAACAAGCTGACAATCTCTAAATGCAAGCTAAGGATCGCTGACTGTCGGATATTTCCACCATCACTCTGTCTATGAAATGCCAGAGTTATTTTGATGGTGCCATTTGGTGGATCGACTCCTAAAGTCCAAATTTAATGATACTTTCGATACTTTGAAGACACAGAGAGTGACAGTAAGATGTCTGATATCTGCCATGTCTGACCAGCAGCAAAAGATATTGGTCGCAAAACCGGGTAAACTCATTGGTCATAATAATTTTCTAGTTGTGTATTTGCTGTCATGAGGGACAATTTGGCACAAACATTGTCAGTGATGCTTCATAGTTTAGCTTTTGTAGTGGGTGAGTTACATGTTAACTTCCTGCATGATGTCATCCATATTACTGGAGGTTGTGGACAGCACTACAGCCAGAATTTGTTACCCTGCTCCTGTGCGGCATGTGCTGTTTAATCTTGGATTTAACAGCACTTCTTCACCAAAGTGAACGTTTGATCACATGTGGACTTTCCTCGTGAGTTCTATGAAATAGTAGAGTGGACCAATCACAGTCCTCGTGGTCTGCATACCTCCCCCTGCATTCCTTGGCATGTCGCGTAGCATCCAGACAGAGCCAGTGAGGATGTGTTTTGCCCACTGCATAGCCTCCACGTACCATTTGCAAAAATTTGGTTTTATGCCCGCTACACACAGCAATTTTAACAGTCTTCTAACTTCACAGTTAGTCACACCTAACACCAATCTAATAAAAGTGCAAGATCAACAAATGGTTGGCGAACATCATTCGGCATGATGTGATCATTTTTTTTAAGTTGTGTCAATACTGAAAAATGTGATAATGTTTACTTCTTAATTCCACCATTGGCTAGAAATTGTAACGTCCTCAGAGAAGCTCAAAAAACGTGCTCGCAGTGAAGTATAATTGTCGAGTTTTGAACATGGTGGATTTTTTTTTTTTAATGTCACGGTGTACAAATCAATCCTCAGCCCACCTTTCCATTGTCATTGATTCTGTCATTTAAAGTTGCACACTGACAGAAGCTTTTGTATCATATAAAATGCACTGAATAAGTTTCAGGCATTCATAAAATTATTAATGACAGTTTCCATAATAACAGAGGTTTCCAAACAGGCTAAAGACTCTATAATATGTACAGTATATTTTCCCCATTGCATCTGCTTTCCTCCAAAAAGCACCTCAGAGCAGAGACGCAAGAAGCACTTACATAAAGAATGAAAGTAGCTTGACCCCTGAGGACCTGAAGCAACAGGTATGCAACTCTCCCTGCAGAGCCAGAGACGTGACCATAGTAATAATATCGATTTAAGACCCCTGACCAATGCAATGCACCAAGATACACTTGTGAAGCATCTCACGAGGTAATAGTGATAGATATTAATGCTTCCAGAGATATCAATGGGTGACATATTGTACATGTCTATGCTTTCAGTAACTGCTTTTTTTCTTGCCCCTAATTCATACTAGCTGTCACTTGGCTAAGTTTGTAATTGCATTTTTTATATCACATGTGCATCGGCAGTTGTCAGTGTTTCAGAGGACTTCAGACTTCTGCACCGTAATAACAATGTATGGACTAATTAGGACAGTTGATCCAAGAGATTTGAAAAATTTTAAAATTACAGTAATCTGAATTTCATATATATAATTCAGTTAATATAGATTCATTTCAAGGTCCCATGTTAAACAGTTTTTCAACAAGTTCACACAGGTGTCAAAGGTTCAACAACATTGTATTCAAAGTTTATTCCCCCAAATCCAGACTTGGACCTGAATTTCAGCCAGTCTAAAAGTCCTTCGTGAGCTCTACTGAGAACAGGCCGTTTCTGTCTAAATACGCTGTATACTGAATTTATTTAGTATATGAGTAATCTTTGTAAGTTTTTCTTTGTCTGTGGGAGGGTCAAAGTGAGTATCCACTACCAGAGAGAGTGGTTATTTCCCCACATGAGATCATAAAGGGAACATCTCTGAATCGCCTGTTTGAGCACACATTCGCTATAATGGAGAGGAAGGAAGTGAGTAAGATGATAGACTTTCTTCACTTCTGGTGCTTCATACACAGGCTATGGGGACACATATTACTTTCTAGAAAACCATTATAAAGTGAATTTTGCATAATATAGGAATATGAATCATAAGCCTCCAGCAAACCTGCACTGCCAGTCACACCACTGTTCACTGTATAATAAGACTAGGGGATGTAATTTGATTGGTTTCCAATGTATAAACTATCAAATTATTTCTATGTATACTTATACTGAATCAAAAGTAGAATTTCTCTGTGTCAAGCTGGCTTCAGTCGGGAAATGTCTCAAAAGGAGTTGTTTCGTAATTAATGTTAACCACTACATGTCTCTTTGCTGCATGGGAATGAAGACAGCTCATTAATAATGCAGAGTTCGGCCTGACCGCCCCCCGCTCTGTAATGTGTGGTTTTCTGTGTTAAATGAGAACCATCTAACTTTCTGTCCTCATCAACCTTTCTGATGATACTGTTTCCAGAGCTCCCTGCCTCCCCGAGCCAATTAATGGGGACCTGGAGAATATTCGTAGCCTCTTGTACAACTTCAACCCTTCTCGGAGAAGCAACTGGAAGTGTCTCCGACTCCTGTGAAATCAATAGAACTAAGATGCCCTTTTAAGTTTTGATGGTGTGTAGCAATGTGTTTTTTTTTTTTTTTGTTTGTTTGATCTTTATCATTCTGTTGAGAATGGGGGAGAAAAAAAAAAAGCTGAGAAAAGTGTTTGGAAATTGGTGGCAGAGTAATGCCTGTTTCATCAGGCCCTGTATGGTTATGAGAACACCCTCATACAGAATAAATGAGGCCATGTGTGTGTTCTGTTCAGGAGGCACAGTAATGAACACTGCACCATTTTTCTTCTGAGCCTAAATGGCCTGTCACACGCTTAATGTAACAAGACAGATAGTGCAGAACAACTGGCCGCTGCATTGAAACTTAACACAGTTAATTTGGTGTTGCATGTATGTTTTGAATGTTTAGCAGATATAAGTTGTTGGTAGCGTGTTGCAGGAAATAAGTAAGAGGTTCCAAATGGATCGAAGAAAATTGATAGTAGTTATATCTGGGGGAGAAATGTGTGGAGTTTGTTTTGCAATTGTGTTTTCATCCTGTGACGGTAGTTTTACCATGTCATTTTGTTTTGTTTTGGGGTTTTTTTTAACCTGTGGAAGTGTTTTACATGTGAATCAGTGAAATGTAGCGCTATGCCTTAGGGGACAAGAAAGTTTACTCCATCTATCTAAATGTCGACTGATACAAGAATGACTTAAATGTGTTGGTGGGACACTTTGTATTTAGAGCATGTTATTACATATATGATTAGTGGTGTAGGTGTTGATTTTGATTGTTTTTCCCGTCTGTGTACTCTAGTTTCTTCCCATCATCGGGAAAAAAAGATGCATTTGTGGCTTATTAGCTGTAGACCTTTGCATGTTGTGACCTTATGTCATTATATTATGCAGTATATAGAGAGTAGGGGTTGTTTCGAGGTCACAAAGAAAACCTTGCAACCAGAGGTCTACTAATTCTGTTTGCACTGCTGATGTGTCATCACTCTGGGTCCTGAGCAAGGCTTTTCAACCCCCTGGTTACATCACAAAGGGCATCCGGCATTAACTTGAGCCAAAATCCAACGTGCAGCTCACTAAGATTCATTGTGGCAACCCCAGAGGAGAGCAGCTATAAATGCACTCTCTCATTACTTAAATGAAAGTTAATAATCAACTTTCATGCTCAATTACATGGATTCATCAACAGAAAATTATCAGATGATCATTTTGATCTTAGTTCATAATGTGAGCCTGATGGAGGTAAAGTCAGAGCTGATGATTGGAGTCTGATCCCTGAACGTATCACACACACAAAAAAACTGTTTTTCATCCTCTGGGAACCAAGACATCCCCATCCAATCTTTTCATACATCCTTCCTGTAAGCCGAGCTGTTTTACCCAACTTAGAGTCAATGGCAATGGGATAAGGTGAGGAAACCACAGAACGAGTCACTCTTTCATCATTATGTCACAATCTCACCTGCGTTTGCACATCCTGACAATCTGAAGTCAAAAATTCACTTAAGAAAAATTGACAGTACAAAAATGCAAGTTCTACATAAGAATAGATCCAGAAATAAAACTGATATTCTCAATGTAAAAGTTGGAGATGGTTAACCACTACTCCACTGTGTCGTTGATTCTGTCAGTTATTGGTTTGCTTTAAAAGAGTCACTGCTACCATACATGTTTATATGCAGTACTTATATTTTTGTGATTGAAAAATATAAAATAATATTCTTGACTGTTGCTAATACACAAAAAAATAAATACACTTATTTTCATACATTTAATAGCATGTCTTAATGGTGTGTTGGATAAAAACCCTGTATATGTTTTCCTCTTTGCTGACTTTGACCTTTTGAAGAAAATGTACTCATTCTTTTTACAGATTTTTTTAATGGATTTTTGAAATGTTGGGAGGCTTTTTCAGTTGTTATGATTGTTTCAAATCTTGGTTCCAACATGCAAACTACATCATTTTCCAAACGTGGCATTACGTTTTCCAATATTTTGTAAACATATCCAAAACGAAAACACAAATATGGTGCGTTTTCACTTGAAACGTTGTTGTGAAGATTGGAGTTTGCATGTTCTCCCTATGCATGCATGTTTTTTGGGTTGTTTTTTTTTTTTTCTTGAGTGCTCTAGTTTCTTCCAGCAGTTCAAAATCTTACATTTGAGGTTGGTTAGTCTCTCTAAATTGCCTGTAGGTGTGAATGTAAATATGTGAGCTAATAGTCCCGTGGGATTCGTTCCAGCACGCCGGTGATAATAAAATGGATTGAGCAGTATAGAACACGGATAGATCTTCTGTTAGAGTCAGTTGTCCCAGTTAAATTAAATGGAAAGACACTTCATGTGACATGCTGCCGCCAACCCCAACAAAGTGACAGAAAATCACTAACAGGATCTTCCATTGACTGTCAGGTTAATAACTCTTGCTTCAGCCTCAATTAGTTTGTTTGCTGCGTACAGAGTATTATTTAAGTATATATTAAAAAAAATTAAAAAAAATAAAAAAAATAAAAAGACTGTCAAATGACAAGTGTGCAATATACCAATTTTGTAATTTCCCACAAGTGGAGAAATACCAGCTTGGGACCGTGATTTATTTTTTGTTAAAAGTTAGAGTGACGATAAAGAGAGTCTATAAAGCCCAAACTGATCAAGGAGTGCACTCTGCGATGAAGACAGTGATTGTTGCTGAGCCATATTAAAATTATAGATTGTGATGAAGGGCGGTTGCAGAGGCAGTGAAAGGACTCATGACGGGACTCCTGAAGCATTGGATGTCTGATCTGGTGTTTGGAAGAAGCAGAAAGAATGACTGCACAGCTGTTTCCCCCTCACTGCGTACTCACTTTGCTGTCTTCAGATGTAATTCAGATGTTTAACTGGTGTTTGGCTCTTCTGCCGTGTTGTGTAGATGCTCGTTAATAAAGAAAGACTGATGAATAATACATTCGTACAACTGACTGAATCACACTGTGTCTACATTTGGCCACGTGAGCGCATGCGTTTTCATAAATTAAACAAGGCTTACAGCAGTGAAAAGACGTTTCCTCTGGGCCCATATTAAAAGTGCACTGAGGAATTTGCTGAAGTATTTGACTTTGCAGCTCTTCCGTGCTGTTAATTGGTACTGAGAAGTGCAGTGTTGTTTGTGAAAGCATTACGTTTACATCAATATAATATGCTAAATGCCCACAACAGTATAAACCATATGACCATAAAGAAGCGCCTTGGGAAGTTTTTATTTTCTTTTGACAAAGCAGAATGCTCCTTCCAGTGAATGCAAATAAACTCAAACCTCAGTTTGTTATTTAAGATCATTCAGACAATTGAGGTAATTGTTTTAGGTGTAAAATAGTATCTACTATCATGACTAATAACAAACAAACAAAAAGCTTTTCCTTCAAATACTGCAAAAAAAAAAAGCTAAATATTCCTTTACTTGATTAATAATTCTTGTTTTAAGCAAAAATCTAATGGGGAGATTTTAATGAATGAAGCCTCTGCAAGACTACAATGTGTCTTGAAACCAGAAAAAAGGCAACAAACTTTTAAAATTTTGTTAATTATGAACAAGGGGATGATGATATTTATTAATATGTCTGTAGTATCTATTAAAAAAAACATATCAAACAATATCAGACACAATTTCTAAATGCAAGTGATCATGGAGTAAATTGAGGCAAAAAAACAAGACATAAAAGCTTCTGAAAACTTTTTGTTGGAAAAATATTGGATTACTGAATTACACAGATTAATATCGGATTTGTTTGAGAAAGTAATTTGTATCTACATAATTATCATCCAATAATAAATTGGGGTTGTTCTGAAATCTAGAATTTTAAATTGAAATGATTTTGTCTTAGGATATCATACATATATCCAGTAAAGTTAGATGCAGCTCACTAGAAATAGAATAGATTTGCTCATACACATACTTATATATCAATAAATAAAGATATATTAAGTTAATTGAAAATCAAGTCACCAACAGGGGACACTACAGTTTTATTTATTCCTCATATTTATTAAAGTAGTAACACAATATCCCACGGTTCATTAGTTTGTGTGATGACACCAGCACACTAATAATCTTTGTGGTGAATGGTTTTGTATCTGCATGACTGCACTGTGATATTCATTATCAAGAATGCATTGTTGTTTCATTTACTGACATATTTTAATGTAAAATGAGCTCCTGGAGTAGAATTCTACTAGAGTAGAATAAAAAAACTCTCACTTTTCTTTATCGAAACTCATCAAGTAAATAATGAAATTAATCAATTACTGAACAATTGAGAAGCTTTGTTCTTATTCAAGCTGAGTAAAAATGGCGCAACAAACACAAGTATCGTTATTTTGATTGAAGATAACCAACGTTTATGTCGGTCAGTCACAACCAAGACGTAACAAACACACTGAGCACTCAGCACTGTTAAATTTGGACTGGTTAGTTCAAGAGAACATGAATCCCAACGTTAACATCAACCATTAATATTGAAAATGCAAGTGGCATCTGAAGGTCAAGACAAGAAGCCAAACGTGTCATAGGCTGTAATTAAGAGAAGATATGAGCAAACCATCATCTGAGCCTTGATGGACAGGTGCTGGATCATTTGCTGAAACTCTGCTCTTCATTCCTGCATTGCAGCACGAGAACAGACTTTCTCGCTTGTTCTCAGTGTTGGAAGCAGTGGCACAGCCCCACAGTGGTGGCATTGTGTACACGTGGGTGGACAGCTCCCAACAATCAAATGCATTGCAACACAACACCATCACACCTTTTAAGAAGAACATTTGTAGACTGCAGGGAGAGATTTTCCGTGCTGCCTGGAAACAGCCAGTAATCATTTAGATTTTTTTTGTTGAAAGTAACCTCACACTTTCTGCATCACATTTGAATGACATGCATCTTTTTTGAAGCTTGTTGAGAGGATGGATTTGAAAGGTCATTACTTGAAGGTTCAACTGGAGCTGCCTGCGTAGAAACCTTGTGGAAGTAGCAGTGCACTTTATGAGGAAGGGAGAAAACCTTGTTGCACCGTGTGAGCCCTTTTACCTTTAACAAACTGTGAGAGAACATTTTGTGCCTGTGTGTCGCCTGTTTGAAGGCAGTTGGTAACCTGGGGGATGCCTGTGTCACCGGTGGTGTTGGCTGTGATATTTTGTTTTTGTGTGTGAACCACATCACCCTACATCAGCCTTATGGCACTGTCTCCTCAGTGTCATGCAGCTCAGCTGACAGCTAACATGAGCAGCACAGGCGCAAAGAGGGGAAAAAAATGGCTTTAGAAAAGAGGAGATCAAAATCGTGGCGTCACCGGTGGCTTGGGAGAAATATGCATCGAGGATATGTGTGAGTTTTTACCAACAGATTGCTTCTGTTTAGACTGAGCATGGCGGAGTCATGGCACACTTAAAATGAATCTCAGGCCGTGAAGCACAGGAAACTATTTATCCAACTAACACATAGGTTTATAAGGACAAAATCAATAAACAGAAACATTTTTTTGATATGTCCACAATTAGGTTATTATGTTATTTTTGATCCATATCTTTTTTGTTTTTTTGTTTTTTTTTACCTTGCAAGTGCATCAATTTGTGCATATCATTTACACAGACACTTTTATCATCATAGTTGTGTTCGTTAAAATTATATAGCGTGGTCAAATGACTTATTGGGAATATGCTCAGAAAGGAAGTTTAAGTGAATGAATAAATAAACTGGCGACCAGTTCAAGGTGCATCCTACCTTTGTTCATTGTTAGCTGTGATATGGGCCCCTGAGCTGGATGAAGCAGTTTAGAAGATGGATAAATAAACCTTTAAGCATCTACAGCAGAACATCTCATGCCACATGATTCTAAAATAAGAAATCCCATTTAAGGTACGCAATAAACTTAATAATTTCTCAAGATTTCTTTTTAAATATTGAAAGGTATAATTATCTTTGGTTTCCAATGAAACGGGGGTTTGGAGACATTTGCAGAGAAACAACAAAGCAAAAGTCAACCAAGTAAAATTAAAAAAAAAAAATGTAAAAAAAGTGAAATCGTAATGTTTGTTTCATATCTCCTCACCTGTACCAGTCCAGCCCTCTGTCATAGTTTCTGTCAAAAAAGTGCGGCTCCGTTCCGAGTGCGCGCACATCTGGATGTATCCGGATGAACTCTAGCACCGCCCTGGTCCCCCCTTTCTTTACACCGACGATCAGCGCGTTGGGGAGTTTCTTGTTCCCGTACTTCTGTGCAAAACTCATATTTCTCAACTTGAGGTCAGTCCAGTGTCCCGCAGACAGCAGCGGGGCTTTGGTTTGCTCTCGGAGCTCACTCGTTCCTCGCTGGGCAGCTACGGACTCCTGCGCAGCGGATCCGACTCCCAGCGACGCGCACTGATCCAGCTTCCCCAGAAGTTTCTTCCCACCGGCGTTCTTGCTCGGTGGGCATCGTTTCCCCTCGTACGCCTGGTTTGTCATGATTGTGCCTCGACAGAAGAGGATACTATAGCACAGGTAGGTGCAGGAGAGCGACACGGTGAATATGAAGGCGAATCTGGCGCTGAATCTGTTCGCAGATGAGAGGAACCTATGTGCCATGTCGCCATGGGTTCAAAGTGCTGCATGGCTTTCCATCGCAGTCTCCCTCCCTCTGTCGGTCTGCGGACGGAGTCAAGCGATGATACAGGTTCCAAACTCTTACCGACTGGCATGTGAGAGTAGGGGAGGGGGCTTCTTGGAGGTTTCAGTTGCGCACAAGTCCCCTCATTTCTTCTTCTCAGACGCTGCGTAACTGCGAGAACAAACTTGGAGCTGGGTGTGAATACCGCTGGGAGAATTGGGTCAGTCCTCATCAAAACAAGTTCCGGTTGCAAGTAGTTTAGACAGATTAGTCACTCGTGTCACCGTCCGGAGACGCAAATCGCTCAGTGTCTCTCCAAAGACTGCGCAACGTGCCCGTCCTGCTCACCTCGCGCAGCAGAGCCCACCTCCTCTTCTCATAATGAACTTGTGATGAAGACATGTGCACTTAGGATACCAGGCAGGTATAAATATTTAATCAGCCCTCTGACGTCAGGAACATGATCATAATTCCACGTGCGTTTATCATTTAAAGGGACATCCTGGGTATTTTGGGTAACCTTATAGCTACTTCACCACAAGACAGAGATTCTTTGGGGTACAGCACAGGGGGTAAAAAGAGGTCAACGTGAAAGAGATAACATCTATCTTAAACATTTACACTTCTTAGGGAAAGTGACCTTGCATTCCTTTAATAGTCTTTCTTTTTTTTTTTGGTTGAACTTGAATCATCATACACATCATGGTTCTGGGTGAATAATAAATGTTACAGGTTAGCACTATTGCCTCATATAAAACCGACCCAGACATGTCCAGGGTTTATCCGTGGCCTTAAGTTAGCACCAGTTCGCCGGTATCCTGGAGAGTGTAGTGTTTAGGTAATCCATTACAGAAATGTA
Organism: Parablennius parvicornis; assembly: GCA_900302745.1. Taxonomy (NCBI): domain Eukaryota; kingdom Metazoa; phylum Chordata; class Actinopteri; order Blenniiformes; family Blenniidae; genus Parablennius; species Parablennius parvicornis. Next base: position 12,661 of record OMNM01039517.1, on the reverse strand, counting down.
TCCAGAGATTTGTTCAGCTTAGAGAATTTTGCATATACACATGTTGAGAAATTGGTGATTGTGTTCAGTTGAATTATTTCCAACATATTTTCCATTTTAATTAGCACACAAGGGAGTTTATTTTCACATGAAATAAACTAGTTTGACACATCACGAAAACAGTATTGTGTAAAAGCAATTTCCTTTTTTGTTTTTTTCTTTAGAGTGAAGAACACAAATATATTCAAAGTGAAATCAAGGACAAAGAGTTCAGTCTAGCACCTTATGTTCATTTTAATTCTGTTATTCACTTTCTAAAATGAAATTATTGACATCATTACAACATATTTGGGTTAAGACAGAGTTTATAACCAGGTGATATGGGGACAGGTGCCTCTTATTGCCCTCAATCAATCTTTTGAGTATTTTAAATAAGAAATTACAATGTAAATGCCAAAAGAGAGACGTGGCATCAGAAGCATTCATAGTTTAATCTTCACCTCACTAATAAATGAGTACTTTCACCCTCTTATTCATGGAAAGCCAAATAAGATAATGTACTAAAACAATACAACTATAATGATGCCGTGAAACTGCATGGATCAAGTTTCCTTCAGGTTTTATAGTAATCTATTAATTTTGTCCCCTCAAAAAAGTCTCTTTAAAGTTTTTTTTCACCCTATTATCCCCCTTAAAAATGACCCAGAATGATAGTTTTAAGATGAACAGCTTATCAGTGTCAAAGGTTGTCGAGACACCTCAACAAATTGCAACTTGTGAAATTGATGTGCTGAAAATTGATACAAAGTGAGAAAATAAATGAGAAACAACACAACTCACATATGAAGTACAGAGAAAAGTTATGGAAATAGCTATGATGCACAGTAATGTTCATATATACACTTTCCAACTGGTGAATAAGTGTTTGTTTGTGTAGTCAATGGCATTGTAGTGACACGGATATAGTTGCTGTATGATGGAGTTATGTTGCCAGCATGTGTTTTTTGCGTGGCTTTCCTCAGGTTGCAGAGCCTTGAAGTCCTAAGGTCGTCTTAATTAGATATCAACGGCTACTATTTTTCAATCAGAAAGCTGTGAAAGAACCGAAGCACCTTTGGTTTGAGAGCAGCTACAAACTGCTTTCGTAATCAATTTTCTGCAGTGTACAACATGTTTGCCTTTCACTTGAAACAGAATGATTCATCAAGGCTGAGTGCCATTCTCCACATGCTGAGTATTTTCTGTGCACGCACGCACGCACGCACGCACACACACACACACACACACACACACACACACACACACACCACTTGGGCATCAACAGCCTCTGAAAGTTGACAAGACTGTTGATCCTCAGTTGGTTGCA
>OMNM01039517.1:0-11260 GCA_900302745.1 Parablennius parvicornis | reverse complement strand
GCTGCAATGTTCTTATTTCCCCATTTCTATATGCAGAAATACAATATAACCATTATGCTTTGGCGTCTCGTTATGTGCAGATACATCCTCGAGTTTTCCTCTACCTCTTTACCTCGTATCGCCTTTTTCATAAAGTTTGGGATCCATTTGCGGAGCTTGTGTGCTGTATGAATCTCCTTTGAGGCAACGTGGAAGCAACAGCAAGGCTGTGAAGCCGCCAGAAGTGAAGGAACTCAGAGCAGAGTTGTGTGGCACTATACAGTTATTGCTTCCAGGCACACAGCTCCTACAAGAGTAAAGCACAAAAGAAATAGAAGTTGGGTTTTCGGATAGGATTAGCATGATAAATGTGTACTTATACAGCATTAGCTAAAAGTTAATAACAGAAGCAGTGCGCCGAGTTGAAGGTGAAGACACACTCGTTAAACGACCTCTGCCTTCTTATAACATCGCATTGTATCAAGTCTTCTAAAGTTGTTCTTTTCTAGCAACATCATCAAATTACCACAACAAGAACTAAATTAATGATTATATGGATAAACCCCACAAAGTTATGATAACTCATAGTTTTGGGAAATAATGTTAATATTAGTGATTGAATGAAGGTTTCATTAAAAAAAGAAAAGAAACAGCGGCATGTTGAGACTGCAGTTTGGTTTTGTGAAATTATAGATATTTTCATCACATAGACTCTGTGTCACAACAAAGGAAAACTTGAAAGTTTAAATTTAAAGGTTAATTTGGCATGATTTTACTGGTCTGGCAACTCAAGATGAAATTGAACTGTATGAAATATGATTAATTTGATGAACTGATGATTTTTCTAAGAAAACTCATGACGAAAACAGAGCGTAAGAGTGAGAGTAAACCTGCAGATAATTTCAATAAAAAGCATGTGTTCTATTTTTTTTTATCAATTTGAAACATAAGAATACAGAACAAAAAAAAAAGAAAACATCTAGAAGTGGAATAATGTCACACTATATAAAAACCAAGTGATTCAGTGCTTCTTAAACAGACAATAGTCTCAGGTCCTTGGGGTTTACCACTATACTGCTGCACTATATCTCAGGAAATAAACAACTGCCATTTTTTTTTGTTGTGTGTGGTACCAAAGCTGTACAGGTTGTGATGAAATCATCCGCTATGCACCTTGAGCTGCCTACCAGGCTACATTCGTTCCCGCTCCAGTAATGACTCACTCCAGAAAATTAATTTCTTTGTATGGTATTGCGGTGTTCCCTCTTTTAAATTAAAGCTTTGGAAATAAACACAGATGCCTTAGATGAAGCCACCAAAACACTCGTCCAGAAAACAAACATTGAAATGAGACTGTTGCTAATGTTAATTAGCGCTGCTTCTATATCAACTGCACCTATCCAAGGATCTGTGTATAGTCAGTATGTATGTACACGCACGACGAGTTTGACGAAGGCAAAAATTAATTTGAACAAAAGGAAAAAAAGAGAGAAAAGAAAATGACAGTGATGCATAAAGAAGTGAAGAGGCTGCTATGAAAACAGTTCTAATACTCACTGTCACTCAAAATCGAACGCGAGAGATTGGCCCTGGCCTGCAAGGACACTCATATTTGTAGCTGGTATAAAAGGATACGGGCTCAGAGCTGCAATCCAAGGACAGGAAGAGAGAGCGTTTTTAAACCTATACGTTCTTTCACTGCTAAATTTCGAAAAGCCTTCTGGGTTCGTCTGCACGCGTGCTTGAATGGGTCACAGTTTAGTTTTTTTTTTTTTTTTTTTTCCATTCTTTTTTTTCCCGGGCTTTGTGAGTAGAAAATGAATAAATAAATACATTCTTTTGTGCATAATAGTGAAACTCCAGTGATACAGTTTAGTTGTTTGTCTAGAGCCAATGGACAAGACTAACTTCACTGTTTGTGGGTTCAGCTCCTCACTCGACACTCACAGAAACCAAAGTCCTTTCCAAACACGGCACAGACACAAACAAACACACAGGTGCTATGATTTGCAAACACCATAAAACCCATATTTACTTGATGACGTATCAGATGAAGAGTTGTGGTCTGGTCTGAAGCTGATGCCGGATACCTTTCTGCATTGAAAGTGCCTCTCCGAATTTGTGAGTCGTCCACACCACAATCACGAGCGAAACCTCAAATCATCATAAATGCTTCCTTTTCAGCTATGCAACAACAAGCTGGGTGTATTCTCTGCTCCTGTCATCTTCTTTTGGGGAAACTTTGGAAAAGTTGAAGCCTAGAAAGTTTTTTTTTTTTTTTTTCAGGATTCTGTACAATTGTATGCTATTTCAATGAGTAGTGAAGCATAATATTGTGAAAGCTGCATTTGATGTGTGCAGGTACCCCACAAATTGCTCCCAAATTACGAGTTCCTGCAGTAAGTGATAGTTTGTCATGCAGCGAGTTTTAGGGGTTTCCAAAAATGTGACAGTTGTAGGGTAGCTTTTTTTTTTTTTTAACTCTCACCCTGAGACTTTTGTACTTTTTGTTCCAGCATCAAAGGGAAAGCCAACGTCACCTAATCACGTACTCTTGTTTTCTGCAAATACCCATCTAATCATATTAAACGAATTCCATATCAACCGACCAGCAGTGGCTTGCTTTGACCACTCGCTGCTATGTCCCAATTAACCTCACATATTATCTGTTGGCTGCGACATCACTGCGACTAAACAGCCAGCTGTGCCCTGGCTGAAGCTCCTGTTTCCAGCAGAGAATTTTGTCCCCGGGGATGCAAATAATCTCTCCCTTTTAAGTTGATATAAACCACTGAGAATAAGCAACTTTCCAAGCTCCGGCACAGCGGCGCAGCAGAGCTCCCCCGCAGTAATGAAACACCTTCCCTTTCTTCTTTCCATCAGCCCATAATGCCAAGGATATCAGGATATCTCACTCTTTCATTTAGTTCTCTTGCTACACAGAGATTATAGGATCACACTATCAGTGTGATATCAAGACTTGACAGCATTAAGTTATTCCACCCACTCCATGTGCAAAATCTGACATTACATGGGCAAATTGCATGTGGGCTGCAGTTTTAAAAAATATGCCAGCATAAGGACGATATATATTAAAAAATAAAAAAATAAAAGTATGATAGTGATGTTGAGTTTAAATATAATGGTGATATAGTGAAATTCTGTCATTTGTATTTGTGGTTAACTCCCACTCGCGCCTTCTTACATTTCCCTGCTAGTCTGTCGTTAAATCAGATCAAGAGGCATCTCGACTGTGCGTCGTCGTGTGTACCTCAACTTTAAGACATGTTTACCGAACATGTAAGCCAATAAGTCTCCAGGAGATTGCTCCATTAACCACCTTTCCATTTGGGTTTATTATTCTGGCACAACATCTAGGAGAGAGAAACAAATCAATCAGGGGGAACAAATCTGCAGAAAAGTGCTGATTAATTGGACCAATTATGAAGTTGGCGCAGGAAGAAGGGCGGAATGCACGAGGCTCAGGGAAGAACAAACATATGCACTCATCTTCTGAATCCATAACAGTGTTATACAACCACTTAACACCCCAATGTTCTCACAGTGATGACAGTGTGAGCTGCTGTCATCCCAGTTAGATAATCTCAAGCTTCTCCCTGTAATAAAACCCCGCTTTTCTGTTTCTTGCTCCTTTTTTGAGTTAAAACAAGGATTTTTGTTCTCCAGTAGTGTGAGACTGTGTGTAGTGTATTCCTGTAAATCTATTCCAATTCCTGTATTTTCCTTGATTTCAGGTGAAAGTGGAAGCATTATAGTGTTGTAGTGGATAGTACTCAAGCCACACAGGGAGAAAATCTTGGTTTTGAGTCCAGACTTGGGTACCGTCCTGTTTGTAGTTATCCATTGTATTTTGTGTGTCGGGATTATTGTCAAAAAATATTAAAAGCGTCGTCCTCAGTGACAGCTCAAAGTTGATTTTATTAGCACTTTTATTGAGCCTCTGTCCTCATGTTTGATGTTCCCGTATTTATTCTCTGTTTCTTTTCTCTTGAACTGTCCTGATTGTCTAGTTACTTTTCAATATATTACATCATCAATAGCAGGTGTTTGATTCAATTTACTTGAATAAAATATCTTTGTTCAAAGGATTTCTTAGAAAATAAGGACTTTAAATTGTTCACTGTGACAGCTGTGACTACAGTTGAAGTTTGGATTTTTCTAAAAAAGAAAAAACAATAAGCTTAATTGTAATGAATATCAAGAGTATTCATTAATAGAAATAGGGGGCGAACTCGGTGGTGGTTTACGATTTGATTAAATGGTGTTAAAAATATATTCTTTAGACCACAAGTTTCGAAACGGCTTATTTACAACAATGTGAGTATTTGTAATTTTGTGATTTGTGCCATTTTGTGCTCCTGAATATCAGAAACAAATCAACAGAATAAACACACAGAGAATAGCAAAATAACAAGTTTTATCACTTTCCATTACCTCTAAAAGAAATTTACATAAGACTAATAAAGTGAGACAGCATGTAGGTGTTTGGGGTTTTTTTTTTCCTTCACTTTTTTCATTTGAAGGTTTTAAGGTCCAGAAGTGACATCATTTATTGGCTCATATCGAACAGTTATAGTTTCATTATTCATCACTTAATTAGCAGATCATCTGCAGGTCTCAGTGCTGGGAAGGGAGAGAGTGCTTCTATATTATGAAATAAAACTTGCTCACTGCTTGAATCTATAAAATAAAATGTAATTAAACCGTGTCGCCTCAGCCAGTGAATGAGGTCAGACTGAGTTATCTTAAGCAGGACGCAACATGCAGTCATCAAATGCACCGGGCTCGAGAAGCTCAGTCTTCTTTGTTTTTTTTTCCCCACATCTGTGGCTTTTATGATAAAATTGCTCCAAAACGTGTCCTGTGAGAAGAAAAAAAGATTGCACTTTTGCAGTTTTCAGACAGTTTGTATTTTTTTTTTTTTTTTTACCTGCCAGCTTCTGCAGATCACATCTTTGTGTTTTTTTCCCCCTCATCTTGTGTATTTGTTGCTGATCCACAGAAAAAGACACAAAGAACAAAAGTCAAACAGCGACTAAAGGCCGTTGAACAGCAGGTTACCTCTCTCCTCGTCAGCCGTGGTGCCGGTTAATTGCTCCTGACATTTTGCCTGGTTTTTTTTTTTTGTTTTTTAAATAAACCTAAACTATTCTGATGCATTGCTTCCTTTTGTTTCCTCACAAAAAAGGGGACACTGTGAAGAAATGCCATCTTCTCTGGCATCTGCTGAGCATCTAAGTGTTTGACAAGATTTTCTAATTATCATACGTACAGTTTTCTCTGACACTACTCAGCAAGTTTCCCGAATGCAGTAAATATTTCGGAATAAATCAGCATCCAAGGATCCAGCAGCTTCGTAGGTGAAATAAAGTCTCTAATCTGTTTGGAGGAACCCTAAAATTAGAATCGGTTACAGCTAGATTTTGGATAAATACGTGGAAAAATAGATAAAAGGTTATGCTGCAACCAATATATGTGATGGCTGTCTTCCTAATTCATTCTGTCAAAATTCAAAGAACAATGTATAAATAAATCTGCTGTGTATTTGCAGGCTGGGTCTTTCGATGACAAACCATCAAAGTATATAATATTCCCTTAGTCCGTGTACAATTTATTCTTAACAATGTCAGGTTTGTGAGTGGATTTAGTTCACATTGGCTCGACCGCTTACGTGAATAACTTGTAAGAAGTTCTTGTGGGGTATGAACTTATTAACTGATTACTATTTTTGCAAATACAGTGGAAGTTTTAGAGGTCCATTTCTTCTTTCTCTTGTTGTTCCTAAAAAGTTACAGAGCTGCAGAGCTGCTGTCTCTCTCCATCTTGACAACAGGTGCCTTGATAATCCTTGAACTGACTCTGCAAATATCCCGTAACGGTAACCTGTACCACAGCAACACAACAGTAATACAGCCATGTGCAGATTATCAAGAACTGTTGAGACAACATTTCCAGTGAAGATGCATTGTCTTTGCATTTTTGTGTCAATATTTACTCCAGCTGTGCTGCACATGCTCAGTAGCAGTATTTCAGAAAAGCTGTGTTGTCCCCCGTTTCAATGCAGAGTGTCAGCATTGTTAAAAAGTTCCACTATTTTCAAAATGTTGCATTTTCCAATGGGTCCAAGCAGCGTTGGGTAAACAGACTTCAAAAACGCAACAAAAGTTTTCTGTTTTCACTGGAAAACATTACTTTGTAAAAAAGCGCCTCAGAGTCCAACCCTCGACTAATAACACACAACAACTACTTTCTCAAGAAACACATAAATGAGCAGTGATTGATAACTCGTGTCTGCGATGATCAGGTGGTTCATCTAGTTGGGATACACAAACACTTCCAGAAGGGCAGACGGTGATCTTTGGCCTCCTGGAGCCACAGTGTTACATGCCTTATGATCCTAACCTAATCATGACGTGGATATCACTTTCGAAGCAACGCTGCTAGTTTCAACAAACTTAATGCTGATGCTACCTGAAGCATACCATCACTATCCATTATGGCATGAACTATGAAAGGTCAGTGGTGACCACTGCTTCTACAAGCCCTGAGCCAATATTTGTCAGATTCTTTGAGCACAAGATAGAAACTTGCTCTCCTTTAAGTATTTAGGGTCTAGTATCTGTATTCATGTATGTATGTATGTATGTATGGATGGATGGATGGATGGATGGATGGATGGATGGATGGATGGATGGATGGATGGATGGATGGATGGATGGATGGATGGATGGATGGATGGTAGAAAAGTCTTCAGCTGATGTGTTATGAAGAAATAAAAAGCATGTGGTTTTATTTCTCATTGTCAGCTCCACCATAATCCTGGTAAATTGCAGTTTGAGCGCTCAAAGGTCACACTCAACACTTCTCCGGCCTCTGCACACTCTGCTATTCCTCTGGATTCACTAAATATCTTTACAGCAATATGAAGATCTGTTCTTGAGCTCTTTTGAACTGTGTCACAATTCTCTCATGAACATGGACACCAAGTAGGGAGTCACAGTCAGGCTTTGTTTCCGCACACTGAGCTTCAGTACGTGCTCCTCTCATGACCAGTGATGATCGCCTCACCTGCTGCTTCTCACTGGACGCCTCAAACCAGCATGGCTTCAACTGACTTTGAACTTTGCACTATTATTTATTTATTTTTTTTGCTGTCTGTTGAGATGTAGAAAACACAATTAACAGAGGACTTGTTCCCGTTTTTGTGCAAAATTTAAAATGCAATTCAGCTTTTCTGGAAATTAGATTTTTGTTTGGGGGAAATGAGAGAGAACGGTTGTAAACAGCTTGTTATTTTTGTGACTCAGTAAGTCATTTCCTGGACTGGGATTTAAAAAAAAAAAAAAAAAAAAAAAACAATTTTTTTTTTTTTTAAAGCTGACCTTTTGGCTAAATGAAGCTTCATGAATCAATTTCTTTATTTTCTGACTCCTCCAGATGGCACTAATGGTTTTAAGATCGAGGCTGAAAAAATGGCAATGAAGTGTGTTTTCAACATTTGCAGAACAGACAGCGCCATCTAGTGGCTTCAGAAAATAAAGTTTCATTTGGTCATCGCAACACCTCACCTGTAGTAAAGAGATAATTACTCTGCACATGCTCAGTAGATGGACAACAATGTTTTCCTTGCTAGTTAGTTGGCTGAACATCCTCCATCATCAACAACACAGATTCAGTGTGTTTTCTATTGTCTTCAAAAACCAGATCTTCCGTCCTCCATTTTTTCTGAGCATCTCCGACCGTTTGGAGGTGCATGAAGCAGAGATTTTCTGCTTGAGAAATCCGTGCTGCTAAAATTATGTAATTCGTCCGTATAAAACTACGGAAGAGGATTAGGGCCACTGAAGAAAAAAAATAAATTCGGAGGTTGAAAAAAACAAACACACAACAAAACTCTTCAGAAAAAAGTCGAAAATCAATGTCAAGATTTTTTAGGACCACTGAAGGAAATAAATATATCTGAGGTAAAAAAAAAAAAAATCTTCATGCACAGAAAAAAGTCGAAAATCAATTTTTTTTCCTCAAAGGAAAGTTTCTTTTTTTTCTTTAAAAAAGTCTGTTCTGAAGCGTCGTTTCACCGCTTCATTAAACCGCCTGCAATCCACTTTGCAGAAGCAGTAACATGGCCTAGCATGTGGATGGACGGATGTTCCTATTTTGGATCAACAAAAAAAAATTTCACAGAGAAAAAAAAAAAATATGTTATGAGGTGTTTTTTTTTTCTTCCGAATTTTTTTTCGGGATCTCCGAATTTTTTTTTTTTTCTTCAGTGGCCCTAAAAATCTCAACATCGATTTCCGACTCTTTTTTTTTTCTGTTTAAATAAAACAAAAAAACTCGTCTTTGATTTTCGACTATTTTCTGAAGAGCACGAGGTGTTTTTTTTGTTTTTTTTTCAACCTCCGAATTAAATTTTTTTCTTCAGTAGCCCACTGACAAAATTGATCAAATTGACAAAAATGATCCTCCAAATATAAATGTCACAATTCAAGAGAATTGAATGATTTTTTGAAACTCGTAAATGGGGTTTCCAATGTTAACTTCCAGAATTTTTCCTGATCTTATTCTGGATCTGATCTGGATTCAATTTTGCACCCTACTAGATATGACCATCCTACAGATCCCTGAATTTTTACAAGTCAATCAGATATGATCTCCAAGAGATATGATTTTTTGAAAATGGCTCAATGATAAGTGAAGGGGAAAAACAGGCTCTTTGATATTTTGTTGCATCCAGATGGTTATCCAGATCACTCTCAACATTTAATGGAATCCAGGTTGGGTCAAGACACATTTTCTGAATATTTTTTAGGAAGATCCCGTCAGGAGTTTTTGCGTAATCCTGCTAGCAAACAGACAGATAAACAAACAAACAAACAAAACATAACTTCCTTGGCAGAGGTAATCATGACTATCCAGGAGAAATAGAGGGCAGAGAGCCAGCAGCACTGATCCATCTTTCTGTATAACAATTTAAAATAGCTGATCGTTGTCACAACATACAAGTTTCTCACTTTTTTCTACATTTTAGAACTGACAGCTTTTACTTCCAGTCCAAAAAACTTTACAAATGATCTTAACGTTTTCAGTTTTTCTTTTTTAAAATATTATTACTTATAACATGGAAAAGGTTTTTGTGTAAAATGTTAAATATTCCCTTAAGTTTGAATTAGGTTGTGCATGATAACGTGTGGTAACCCTTTGCCATGTCTCCCCCCTCAGCGTTTGAGTTCCCGCAGATTAACTACTCTCGGTGCAGTGGGAGGAAGTACTCCTTCGCCTACGGCCTGGGGCTCAACCACTTCATCCCCGACAGGGTAGGAGCTCCTCTGTGTTCGCCGCCCCTCTCCTCCAAACGCAGCATGGTAACGTCCGCCGCTTCCGCCTGCAGATCTTCAAACTGAACGTTCAGACGAAAGAGACGCTGGTGTGGCAGGAAGATGAGTGTTACCCCTCAGAACCGCTGTTCGTGCCCACGCCCGGGGCGACGGAGGAGGACGACGGTAGGCCGTCTTTTTAAGTTCAGTTAAAAACTTTAACTTCTTTTAGTCTGTCTTTGTTAAGTTTCTTAGTTTGTTTCTTCTAGTTATCTTCACCAACGACAGTTTTGCGACCAACAAAGTTGGCTGAGAAGGTTTTGTTTTCGTCTGCGTGTATTTTTATTTATTGGTTTCTATGTATGTGTTTTACCAACTTTTTGCAAAAACTTCTCACTGGGATTGAATTTTTCAGGAATGATTTGTCATCATCCAAAGACCGATCTCAACATTAAACTTAAAGCTGCATATTCAACCGTTAAATGATCAATATTTCATTTGGAATGACGAAACTAATTAATGGTGGTCCCCAGAAAATATTGAGTTTATTTATGTATATATTATTCATTATATTTCTTATTATCTTATATTTAGATCATCTTTATCTGTTGTATTGGGTTGAAATTCATTCTGAATTTTCTGTGTAAAAAAAAATTAAAAATGCATTAGCACAATTTAATACTATATACACTATATTTTATGCCAACATACACGTGTGCGCATGTGTGTGCGCGTGTGTGTGTGTGTGTGTGTGTGTGTGTGTGTGTGTGTGTGGGTGTGTGTGGGTTCTATAGGTGTGTTGTTGAGCATTGTGGTGAAACCCGGAGCGGAGAGGCCCGGCTTCCTGCTGATTCTGGACGCCGTGAAGCTGACGGAGCTGGCCAGAGCGGAAGTGGACACCGTCATACCGGTCACCCTGCACGGGGTGTACAGACCCCCGACCCTCCACCAGGCCGACCGGGGTGGTCCCTGAAACCCTCCGGCCGAGCTGCACAATCACAAATTCAACAAAATAGCAGCAGCAAGAAAAGTACATTTATGAACTATTTACAAAATTACTCAAGTAATTACAAACAAAATCTGCAAAAAGATCATAAAACATTTATTAAGGAGATAAATTACTTGATAACTTTGATCTTTTCTTGGTGACATCACGGGAGACCAGATTTTATTTGCTTGCGAACTACTTTCACAAAGAATATATCAAATGATCTGCATCTCTTCTGTTTGTACCAAATGAACATCTGTTCTGTGTGCAACAAAAGAGCTGCCTAAATGTAAAAACCTACTTGTCTGAAAGGAAGAAAGTAAAATCCTTACAAATGTAACCGATTACAAATTCTTTGTTACTGTACTTAAGTAGATTTTTTCAGATATCTGTGTTTAGTAAACAATATATATCGTACTTTTGACTTTTACTCCATTAAACCCTGCAGCTATCGTCTGTACTTTCTCCTCAACTGCATTTCTGAAATGGCCTCGTTACATTTTCTGATTGATCAATCACAAATTAGTTATCACCTGGAAATCTCATGTTTCCTTGTTCAAACGAGATGGCTCGATTGCTTGCTCAATCGAGATTGTTTTTCCACAGTGAAAAAAAAAGTCCAAAATCAAAAAAAAAAAATCGAAACTCAAAGTCAAGAATTTTTATCCACAGAGAAAAAAAAAGTCAAAAATCAAAGTCGAGATTTTTTTCCACAGAGAAAAAAAAATGCGAAAATAAAAGTCGAAATTTTTTTTTCCAGAGAAAAAAAAAAGTGGAAAATCAAAGCCGAGATTTTTTTTTCCAGAGAAAAAAAAAGTCGAAAACAAAAAAAAAAAAAAATCAAAAATCAAAGCCTAGATTTTTTTTCCACAGAGAAAAAAAAGTGGAAAATCAAAGTCAAGATTTTTTTTCCACAGAGAAAAAAAAGTGGATAATCAAAGTCGAGATTTTTTTT
>OMNM01039516.1:0-19275 GCA_900302745.1 Parablennius parvicornis | reverse complement strand
TTAGAAAAAGTTTATGGTGTGATTGTTCAGTTATGTATATTCATACTTACAGTTATGTCAACAATCATCTATTTTCTCCTTCTGCAGTGGACATGAACCTTGTTTTTTTTTTTTTACTTATGTGGTAACTGATAAAATTATGTGGAGAATATAAAGAAAAACACTTCAACAAGACAGTGACTTGCCAACAGCAACACGTACACAGGACAAAACACATGAATACGAAAGATGTCTGTGATGCATGAGAGAACACAGATGAGGAGACTCTGCAAAGCTGCTTTCCGTTTGTATCTTTGGAGAAGGCCCCAAATTTCACAGCCGCTTTACAGGTGTAACGATCTCCTACTCTCAGTCACACTCTGGATGCAAACATCTGAAGCAGTTTAAAGAAAAAAAAACTCTCCTCTGAAAACTGACCAAACAAAACAACAAAAATGGAGGCGACACCCAACAAGTCAGGAACGTCCCAGGGGTAAAACAACGCAGGGTCTTCACATGGATATGGACTGATAATTAAGACACAAGCTGGAGCCAAATTAAAGCCCAGGTGAAAAAAGGTGGAACTAAACAGTACTGGTGAGGGACAAACTCAAGATGGACTCATTTCTACATCGGATCTACACACACAGCACAGACGAGGACACATGGAGAAGAGTTTGCTTGGGTGTTAGTGAGCTGACACACTACGCAAACTTACCAGCAGCTTGGACAGCTATAAAAAAAAAAAAAAAGAACGAGAGTGGGAGAAAGATTCAGTCTCACTTCACACAGGACACGGAGGGATTCATTACAGTTAAAGGGCATCTTTCATAAGACAAGACAACAACACATCAGCAATCAAAAACAGGATCCTTATCAAACACATGCAATTCAAGAACATCTGGACAACAACTTCTATTTAATGAGATTTCTATCCATTCCTCTTTTAAAGGCCAGTTCCAAAGCACAGACACTGATTGTACCTGGATGTTGGTGGGATCTTTGTAGGACTCATCAGTAGCAGTTTGTAGCTTCTCGCTGATCCAGGCCTCGATCTCGTCTACGTCTCTGCTGAACTGCTGCAGCGTCTGAGATTCTCCCAGTTTGGAGCGCTTCTCAATCATCTGGGCCTTCAGCCGCCGCCACCTTTCACACACACCACCAATTTAGCTAGAAAATGAGCTAACACTAAAAAAATTGTGAAAAACTGTTTTCTGGAACAGTACATTGAGACATTTTTTGGAAAACCGGTAATTAAAAGATTACAACTTTTATGATTAAACCTCAGATGATATTGAAATACCCTTTTGAGTAAACACCTAGCCACAGCTTGGCCTGTCTTGCAGTAAAAGTGTGGTGCAATAGATGGTGCAGTGAGTAATTAAGCTTTTAAAATTCACTAACAGGACAGACAAGGGCCTGTGGTTTACATGAATTTGCATATTCATTTCAGAAGTTTCAGGTTACTTTATAAATTTTTTTGTAATTTGAAAAAGCAAGAAAGTTTGCCCTGGGTCCCATTTGTGTAAATGGGACCCAGAGCAACAATCACCTAGCTCCATCTCTCAACACACTACAGTAGAGGACTTTAAATCTTATTCATCATTTAAATCACTCAAGACATGATTATTTTGTTTGTGGGTGGATATGGTGGGGGGGTTCAACTACAGGACAAAGCACCCACACTTTGCAGACATTCCCTACCTGCCAAGGACTTCCTGGCGGCGGTTCACAATCTCAGGTTTGGCGTAATGATCAGCTCCGATCAATTGCTCAGCGAAGGACTGCAAAGCAGCAATCTTCTCCTCCTGTAGGGCAAAACCTCTTTAAACTTTTCTAAATTCCTGATGAAAAGCTGAATATAATGCTCCCAGTGTAACATTGCATCGACCTGCACGTTTATGGCCTTGTCGAAGTCTTCGTGTTTCTTGATGAGGGCCTCCACGCTGTCCAGAGAGTCGCCCTTGTCGTCGCTAGCAAGGAAAGCTTCCCGAGCTGCCATCCAGTTCTCAGCCTGCTCACAGTCCCTGTTAAAGAGCTGCAGGGGGCAAACACAGCAGTCAGTAACTGTCTCTTTGCCCCACTTCATACCTGCTCACACTTTGACAGGAATAGCAGCTACCTGCAGCTCCAGGCACTGATCTAGCATCATGCGCCGCTGCACCCAGGCCTTTTCCAGGTCGGCACGCTCGCGGTCAAGAACTTCCAGCTTCTGCTGGATCTCAGGACTGGCATAGTGACCTCGGGCCAGCAGCTGCTGCCCGAATTGTTCAAAGGCCTGGAATGTCCCTGCACGAGCATCGATCTCTGTGCGGTGCTCCTACGGAGAAAGGAGAGGTCAGGAAGGCCAGTATTAGACATTCTATAACAGACACAGCTGAGGGAAGTGAATTCAATTACACATGGGCTTTATATGTAAATGAAAGTAAGAAAATATACACTATGGAGAGCGACAGTATATAGACCTAGACAGAGATAGATGGACATTTACCTGTCTATCTTTCTAATTAAAAAAGCTACATGTCCAAGGAAGTGTAAAAATGCAAGGATTCCAATTAAATATGAGCAATAACCCGTCCTATGGTGGCAAACAGACTTTGGGCAGCGCTCAGTCCTGCAGAACAAGTGACAACACAAAGTGCTGTGTTGAAATGCTCTCACTGCATCAAGGGAGTTTAGCTCTTAAATATAGCCAATACAAAAGTACTCTGTCACAATTTGCCCTTCTGGGAGTGAGAATGACATCTTGGTGGTCTGTATGTGTGAACAGAAAAAGAGTAGTCAAGCATTACCTGGTGTCTTTCTAAAAGTGCCTCAGCTCCTGTCACGTCTTTGGCCAGCTCCTCTGATGAAACGAGTCCTCTGATACCATTAATCCAGGACATGAGATCTCTGCGTACACAGGATGTATTGCAGAGGGTCATTACCACATGTACATCTAAGTGCATCTCTAAAATCCACTCATTCTGCTCCAAAACTAACAAAAGAACTCACCTGAAATCCGACAGGAAGCGCTGCAGGTCGTGGGAGTTTCCTAGTTTGTCTTTGCGCTGGTCAGCACGTCCCACCAGACTGCTCCAGGCTGTGTTCAGCTCCGTGCATTTCTCCTGGATGTCGTCCACAGCCTCGGGGTGGGACTGGATTAGGCGCTCCGCCGTCTCCCCAAGAGAGTTCACCTGGGTGCAGATAAGGGGAAAATATTAGAATCTAAAGAGGAGAATAAAGATATGGTTTTTAATCAATCTGATAAACAGCCAGCATAACATTTTGGAGGACACTCCCTATCTCTCTTATTGATAAAATATATGCAGTTAAGATTATATTTCTTCCACAGTTGTTATATCTTCTTCATAATGTACCCTTTTTCATCACAAAAGCATTCTTTAAAAGAATGGACTCTATCATTCTGTAATTTGAGTTGGATTATAAAGTACATAGAATACAGAAAGCCCACCTTTGGAAACCAAAAGCGGATGGAGGCTTGGCATTCCCAATTTTCATATATTATTACTGGGTTGCGAACATCTGCTCCATTATTTATTGGCTAAACGATACAGCAGTGTTACCTAGAGGTTTGGAGATGGAGTAGGCGGATTGCCATCCCTTTACATTGGAGCATTGGTTTGTCACTAGTGAGTCGGTGACAGTAAAGTAAACTACATATATCCATCCATCCATCCATCCATCCATCCATCCATCCATCCATCCATCTATTGTCTACCGCTTATCCGGGGCCGGGTTGCGGAGGCAGCAGTCTCAGCAGAGATGCCCAGACTTCCCTTGCCCCAAACACTTCCTCCAGCTCTTCCGGTGGGAGCCCAAAGCGTTCCCAGGCCAGCCGAGAGACATAGTCCCTCCAGCATGTCCTCGGTCTGCCCCGAGGCCTACTCCCGGAGGGACATGCCCTGAACACTTCACTGGGGAGGCGTCTGGGGGGTATCTGAAACAGATGCCCGAGCCACCTCAGCTGCACCGCACCTGAGCACCCCTGTGCTCGAACATGGTGCTTGTTATGGACAAACTGTGGCTAGCACAGAAGTCCAATAACAAAACACAGCTCGGGTTCAGATTGGGGAGGCCATTCTTCCCAGTCACCCCTTTGCAAGTCTGGCTCTGTCATTGCCCACGTGGGCGTTGAAGACCCCCAGAAGAACAATGGAGTCCCCAGCTGGAGCACTATCCAGCACCCCTCCCAGGTACTCCAAAAAGGTAGGGTACTCTGAACTATTGTTCGGTCCTTAGGCCGAAACAACAGTCAGAGACCTGTTCCCTACCCGAAGACGTAGAGACGCGACCCTCTCGTTCACCGGGGTGAACTCCAACACATGGCGGCTGAGCTGTGGGGCAATAAGCAAGCCCACACCAGCACGCCGCCTCTCACCACGGGCAACTCCAGAAAAGTGGAGTGTCCAGCCCCTGTCGAGGAGCTGGGTTCCAGAGTCCATGCTGTGCGTGGGGGTGAGCCCGACTATGTCGAGACGGTATCTCTAAAACTACATATAATAATAACCCAATTACTCGTAATACTATTTATATCCCGACACCGCAATCTCAGGAGGATGTCCTTTTCTCTACCCACAGTGGAAAATCCCTCATTTGCTCCCTCCAATATGGATAGCGGTTTTCTTGCATGGTGAGAGTTGGGAATCTGTAAGGTAGGAGAGCTGTACCTCCAGGGGACTTTTGCATCTTTTCAAGAGCTTCAAGTTAAATATACCCTTGCTCAACAGTACTTTTCGAAATACCTTCAGATCAGGAGTTATGTGAGAGAACACCTCCCAAACTTTGAGACTGCAGGGCCAGATACATTGGATGGTTGCCTATATTATTTGGCTGGGTCTGCAAATATAATTTCATATTCGTAAAACTCACTTGGGTAGCCAACCTCAACAAATACTATTAAACCAGACTGGGAAACTGAATGAGGTGAACAAATACCAGATGATATCTGGGACACATACATAAATGTTCAATTAATGCAAGACACAACTTAATCCAATTTAAGGTACTGCATTGATTACATCATACAAAAATACAACGACATCGATTTTGTCCTGAAATCTCGCCTCAATGTGATAGATGTAACTTACTGGAAGAAACCCATCTTATTAGTTATGGCTTGTGCCCAAATCTGCTTAACTTCTGGAGAGGAATATTAGGACTACTTTTTAAAATAATAGGGGAAAACATAAACCCTGATCCAATGTTAATTGTTGTAGGAATATCAGATAGGCAAAGGAGGCTGAGTGTGGCCCATAAATATCTTCTATCTTATGGGCTCCTTACAGCCAAAACACTCATTCTCCTGCTCTGGAAGAAGACGGAAGTATCGAGAATAAAACTGTGGTTAACTGAGGTCACAAGCACTCTGCATTTGGAAAGAATAACATAACATTAAAGACAAGCTTGGAGACTTTGAGAGGGTCTGGCACCCTTTAATCTCCTATTTAGAAGGTTAAACAGTGGTTACTTGAAATTAGAACACAACCCGCTTGGTGGATATCTTCAGGCAGCACTCCTGGGGGTGGGAGGTGGAGGGTTGTTTTAGTGCACACTGTTTATATTGTTGTTTTCTTTTTTCTTCTTTTTTAAAATGTCTTTTTATATTCCTTTGTGTTCAGTTAATAAGATAAAACGAGATGAAGAGATTGTATGTTGAATGTCATTTTTTTAAGGATTTAATAAAAATATTGAAACTGAAAAAACATTTTTTTTCAAATGAAAATAAAAAATAAATATATAGCCAGACTGACCTTATCTCCCAGAGCTGCAAGATCTCGTTCAAAGCCTTCATGTTTGCGCTGCAGAGCTTGAACACTGGCCAGGTCATGACCATAGTTGTCTGTGTTGAGAGCCTGGTTCTTCTCCTCGATCCACTCCTTTGTTTCATCAGCATCCCTGAAGACCAATACCACAGATTCCATCAATTAAGCAACGACTAAACACCTGAACTTAATGATGGATTAATGTTTCACTCCTAATGTTTTACTTATTTTATGAGCTCATGGTTTGACATTTTTAAGTTGAGTTGAGCTGCTTATGGTTTTGATCACAGGTGTCCTAACTGCAGCTTGTGGTTCAGTTGAATCAGCCAACAACAAATTCTGAAAATATAATTGATCATCTATGAAACTTGTAATTGAATGTGTTCACTTTAAGGGGCTGTCCACAGGAAGAATTCGGTTCATGTAAACAAGCTGTTTTTGGCGAATCATCCAGATGAGGCTGGGTTTAAAGAGCCCGAAAACAGTTTTTTATTAACAGGGTTCCAGAGTGGGGAAATTCTAAAACCCCGGCTCAGTGGGGGGTCATGTGTGAGGTGTGGACAGCAAAAAAAATCTTCTGTGGAAAACAGACGATCCGCAACCACTCGCCCTGCCATGTCATCTAATAACAACGGCCTACGTGTTCCAGATGAAGCTGCAGTAGCTACTGACGCTAGACAAAGGAGGAGCACTGCCATCTGAGTTATACACAAGATTAGTTGCCCGTAAAGCTGGGGTATCACACTCAAACACAAAATTTGAGTTCGAGTTGGGCAAAATTTTTAATTTACACAAAGTCACGGGCCAATATTGATATTTATTGAAGACATTTTCCATCAGATTTAACAATGAAACCTTTTCATATGGACCAAAACAAGTTGTGCTTCAACATTGAATATAGAGCAAGCAAAGCAAAATAACAAACAATACATAACTTAATATTGCACAAATGCAAAATTTTATTTCAAATTAAAAAAAAACAGGTCAATGGCATTCATTTTAACATTTGAACAAAAATTTTATCTTTTTTTATTTGCAGTCTTCTGATTTAAGTTTCAACAGTAACCTTTTTCCACAGCCTAATAATACATTTTAAAATAACAATGACAAACCAATTTACTAATAATGAACGTGCATTTGGGATTTGAGGTATTGGTGGTTCATGCGCTTTATGATACTGACGGGCCAGCTCGAGTTGTCATTTGGTATGGCTTCGCGGGCCAAATATAATTACACATTGGGCCAAATTAGCTGACAGAGGTATCATATAAGCCTAGCTTATTATAAGCTAGCTGGTTTAAAGTACTTTCTGTAATAGCAGGAGTGTGCATTTGTACGATCACGGAACTAAAGCAACCGGCCGCGGTGACTGTCGGCGCCGGTCCGCAACTTCCGCATTTCACCGGGGTCTCGGTGCAGCTCTGGCATCCCGGCTCCTTCGGCGCACCGTGTGTGGAGCTGCTCGGTGTAAGTCTTCAACTCTGGGCCGAAACGTGGAAGTTGCGGACCTGCGCCGAACGTCACCACGGCTGCCCGTGCGTTGACAGCCGGAACAATAACTGTGCGTCCGTGCTGCCATCAGTTATATATCGGCTTTTCAGGAAAGTACACAAATCCATCTCCGCTTCATTGCTTCCTCACGGGTTCTGGTAAATGGTCTGTTACCAATCTGTGAGCTGGAACTGTCTGTTAAGTTTCGCCTGCGCACCAGATAGTCACAACGCCCCTAAAGGCCTGGCATATGTATCATATGCTCTGAAGCCTCGTGGACTGATTTTTTTTTTTTTTTTTAGAAAAAAATGGTTTTTTCTTCATGTGGATGTGCGCTGAGTGAAAGGCGCTGTTGTTCGATATGTTATGTATTGTAGAGGTTTTTTTTTCTCCACTTTTGAGCTGGTACCTGTGGAAGCGCTGCACTTCGTGGGCACTGCCCAGCATGTTGCTCCTGTCTTCAGCCAGCTGCTGCAGGGACCGCCAGCGATTGTTCAGCTCCTGCAGGAAACACCCCATGTTCAAACGTTTAAAATGTTTAGGGCAGACAGCCCCAAGAGTGAGCATGGTTCATCTGTTGAATCTTTCTCTGGGGTGTAAGCTGGAATTTCACATGTGCACTACAGCGCAGGCACAATTAAAGAGGTCTGTGGTGTAATCACTCAATTACAGTAAGAAGCTTAATCAAACACTGTACAAAACATGACCATGGGAAATAGACTATTTGTGAGTGGATCTGACAGACAGGCTGATGGACGGCAGATAATGCACGCAGGATTCTCAGTGTAATACACACAATACGCAAACAAAGAAAACAACAAAGTCAGCATCTAGCCAACATGATAAAGAGAAAACTCATGTGGTGTGCTGCTCGGCATTCTCTAGTGCCTTATAGTCACTCCCATGTTTCAAACTCATTTCAATATAAAGCAAAGATAGCCTGAGTAAATATAAAATGCGTTATTGAAATAGGATGATTCAATTATAGCAAAATTAGCTAATAAAATAAATCTGATCCTGTGAGATGAACTAATTATCCTTCATTATTAAATCATGTTCAGGAAGTTGGTTTAAGATTCTGTGATATGACCTTAAACAGTCATTGTTTATTATTTTGACCAAATATTTATAAAACATTGTGTGAACAATTACAATTTTCAATTTGCCTACTCAACATAAGAATGAACCAATAAACAAGAATAATAAAACAGTGTAACAGGTCATAACGGGGCAAATAAAGTTTGTTTGGTTAGTTTTTTCACCTTAACATATGAAAACATTTAAAAACTGCATTTTGTTTTCACTCAGGTTGTCTTTGATATCAAAATGTATTGATCTGAAAAATGCAAGCATTGGAAAATAAGCAAAAAGAAGAAATCTGTGAGAGGACAAAAACTTCACAGCACAGTAAAACAATATTGACAGGATATATACACATTCATATATAAAAATACATGTGCTACTTGAGAGGACGATAATAACACTAGACCAGGTGACAGCATGACAGTGATGAACATGTTAGTTTTGTCATTATAATGCATGGAGGGAGGAAACATTCAGTAGGAGATATGAGGCTACTGGTTAATCTTACCTTGATGGTATTAAAGTTAGCCGTTGTTTGAACAGCCAAGCGTATATTCTAAAGTCAAAGGTAAACCAAACATGACAAAAACAAAAGAAAACACCACACCAGTCAAGAGGGTTATGAAAACTCTCAAAGTTCATCTTGGACTTTTCCAAGACTTTACAGCAGTCACATTCCCACCATGAATAGAAGCCACACAATGAATTACGATAAATTCAACAGGTAAACAACAGAAACATCTTCAGCTCTGAACCTGAAATTCTTCAAAGTTCAGATGAGGAAGCTTCATGAGTCTCATAATGAAAACATCCGAGCATATTAGCAGTTAGAATATTCAGATCAAGATTGACAGACTGTCAATTCTCTGTAGTTGATGGAATTTGCTCTGTAAACAAACCATGTTTTTCTGAAGACATTTTAAAACAACAGCTCACCTTCCAAGGAGACGCAGTCTTGGCATCAGCTTCATCCTATTGGATAAATGAGGAGCACATTAGAATATGTTTTACTTCAGCGACTGGGAAAATGTTCAATATTAGAGCTACAAAGGATTCAAACCTTTCCAGGAGCAGAACCCAGCAGCTCCTGTTGCTACAAAGAGAATTATATTGTCTGGATTAACTGACAGGTAAAACTATGAAGGCTTGCCAATGAGCTCATGGGATTAGAGCTCACCTGCATCTGGACCATGGGGGCCTCCTCAGCCATGAGGCCTTCAGACTCCAGTTCAGACGCCACTTTGTTGATGTCCCGGAGACGAGACTCATTCGCCTTCAAGTCCTGCGAATATCAGTCGAAGACACGTCACATCCTGTATGTTCCAATAATCTGAACTAGCAGTGAGATCACCGATACAACTGCAACATTCACACAGGCAGAGACACAAATAAACTGCTCTTTACACAAATTCTGAATGAAACTATGATTATTCCAACATGTCGGTTAATTTTTTTACCAGAAGAGACAATGACTGAAGTTCATCTGAAGTCATTTTTAGTAATCCTCTACTGACAGGTAAAACTGTTCTTGCATTTGTTGCTGAACACAACTTCTAACGTCATTGAATCCAAAATGAACAGTGCATGAAAACAATTTGTCTATTCAGTTATTTTGTGATATGTGTATAACTTGCATGTTAATAAGATGATAAATTTGAGATATATTGTGCAGCTTCAGCTCTTCTGTAAACAAACAAACCATTTAAAAGTCCAAAGAGAACTTGGTGAAAATCATCTGGAGAATAATTTACCTTCTGGAAGTCGTCAAACTTCTTCTGCAGGACTTCAACCTGCTCCAGGTCGGAGCCCACCTCTTCATTAGTGAGGGCGCTCTCCTTCTCATTGATCCACTGCTGCAGCTCGTTGGCTTCGCGGAACAGCATGAACTTCTTGCAGCTCTTCTCCAGCATGTCCTTACGCTTCTCTCCCAGCTCCAGCAGAGTGCCGTACCTTCAGGACACAGG
The DNA here is from genome assembly GCA_900302745.1 of Parablennius parvicornis. NCBI lineage: Eukaryota > Metazoa > Chordata > Actinopteri > Blenniiformes > Blenniidae > Parablennius > Parablennius parvicornis. The sequence goes on along the minus strand of OMNM01039516.1, from coordinate 8,993 downwards.
GGAGCAAAGGAGAAGTTGGACCAGAGACACAGGAGAGGGGGGTCACTGGACACGGTCATGCTGTGTGTGAACAGGCCAGCATGAGGTCCAACAACTACCCAGACCAGAGTATTTCCAAGAGTCCAGGTGAGGAGACCCCACCCCAAGCAGATACCAGTCATGAACATGGTGAGTTTAAAATCAAAAAGCCTTCTCACTCTTAAAGCAGACATTTCAGCTGTGATAAAATCTGAGTGGAAAAATGCCCTTGCTGAAGATTTCGGCTTTAAGAACGAGCTAAAAGTGGTGGAAATGGAAATAATGAATAACACTGCTGCACTGAACTCCTAGATCAGGGGTCGGCAAACCACGGCTCTGGAGCCGCATGTGGCTCTTTGGTCCCTCTGCTGTGGCTCCTTGAGCCTCAGTCCCACTGCAGTATGTCCCGGATTGGGGCGGGCTGGGACGGTAAGGTAATGCGCACACAGACCCAACTGTGTTGTGCAGTCCCACCACAGAGAGTGCGCTAAAATGTAGGCAGGGTTTTGAACATCACATAATGATGCAGGTATGTAACATCATTACATAACAATAGTGGCGCGAAGTACATGCAAGTACACGGCAGCCGCAAATCTGCGGCTGTCCGAAGTCGTGAGTCGGTGGGGTGTTGTGGCTCCCAGCGTGTTCTTTTCAGCAGGAAACGGGTCCAAATGGATTCTTGAGTGTTGAAGGTTGTCGACCCCTGTCCTAGATCAACCAAATGAAGGTTAGCACTAGAAAGGTTGAGAGGGGGCTACCAACATGGTTGGAGGAAGTAGCTACTCTACAAATACTGTGAGTGAGATGAAGACAAAAATGCCAAAACATCAAGATAAGGACGTGGTGAGGACATGGAAGGAAGAATGAGAGTCTAACATAAGAATCAGTTGAATCTCCGAAACACCCGACTCAGCACCACAGCCACTAGTTGACTGCTCACAACGGAACCCGAGATCAGGGAGATCGGATAGAAAACCACAGGCCACTGTTGCCAAAATTCACTGCTACCAAGACTGAGCTGAGATTCTGAGCCAAGTGTGCACCCTGTTTCAAAGGGGAATCGATCACAATTTACCCCGATTACACTGCAGCAGTGACCGAGGCTCTTGTGGCATCCAAGGAGATGAGAAAGCTTCTTAACAACTGACAGGGACTCTGGCACAGAATACTGTTTCTAGCTTGGAACAGAGTCGCTTGTAAAAGGGACGCCATGGAGTTTACAGATCCGAACAAGGCTGAGGCATATGTGAAGGCAAACATTATTTCAGGCACAGAGGCTGGACAGTATGGAAGCGAATGTTGCTCAAAAATTTATTTGAAATGTATTAACAGAAATTCTATTTCATTTTCAGATTGAACTGCATTTTTTTACTCATAAATAAAAATTAATGATCAATCATCCAAACTGCATTTTCATTTTCTCATACACGGCTGCTTATTCTGTGACTTAATTAAAATGAACAAGAACACGGCTGCTTATTCTGTGACTTAATTAAAATGAACAAGAAAATAACAATTAAGATTTAATTTTCAAAAGACCGTCCAGCAAATTGTGACCAATATACAAGGTTCAAGCCGCATAGTTTGACTCATAAATAAAATTTATAATTTTTCAAACTACATTTTAATTTTCTTATTCAGTTTACGCATTTTGTAACAGATCTCAAAAGAATACCTGAAGAGGGGATTGCTTTTCTGCTGTCATGCAAGCCACACAAAAAAGGGGCTCATATTTCAATTTGATTTAGCATTTCCAAGCGGCGCAGGAGAGTAATGTCAGTGGCGGCTCTGCTCCACATAACAATCCCGAGAATACCTCCATTTCTCGTGGCGAAGAAATGCCCGCAGCCCACATTTTGTTACCGTGCTACCTGTGGCGCGACTGTGCACAGGCAGAGCATGCCAGAGCTGTCTAGGCGTTGATGAGGAGTTCCTCTGTCTCCTGATATGAACAATCAAAATTTTAAACAAATAAAGACAAAAATAAAGACAAAACAACTGCAGCACGCTACAAGCTGCCGTTTCAGAGCTCAGTGCTACAACGCCCATTGCCCTGGTCGGACCCAGGATCACTGTCCTGGTGATAAGGCTGTTACCGGCCTTAGTGCCCAGACTGACCCGGAGACTTCAGAGCTCCGCGCCGCCATAACAAACACCAGCCCCTGCTTTCACGTACCCCGATTGTCTACAACCACTCTTTCCGTCCACCTCCTTAATCATAGGAAATTTCCACACTCCACACTCGTGTAATCCGCTTTGCGAACGTCACTACTCACTGTTTTGCTGGTGCCACTGTCCCCGTAATCCTAGAAAAACTCCCTTGACTGCTGCACTCCCTCCCAGCCGATATCGCTCAGGTCAGGATCCACGTTGGATCTAACAATACTGGTCGCCAAGAGTCCAAAGTGACCAAAGAGGATTTTAAAAGCCTTTTTAACATTCTTAAATCCTGTGGGAAGTCTGTTTTCATCATTGGTCCATTCTCAGCGCTGCGCCACAGTGCCCAGCGATTTAGCAGTATCCTCGGCCTGAACACCTGGCTTCAGTCCGCCTGCAGAGCCCATGACTTTGTTATTATCGACAATTTTAATCTGTTTTGGAATCGTCCATCTCTTTTTGGGAGAGATGGGGTCCACCTGGATCGGTCAAGCTGTCGGATGCTGGCGGCCAACATTCAGGATGCTGTCCAGACGGCTCCTTGGGCATGACTGTTTACCTTCCGAGCCTTGCCTCCAGTGCCCCATGCTCATCCCAGTCTTCCATCCTCTTCGCCTACCAGGTCTTCCACAGGTAATCCCTCACCATTTCCCCACCAGACTCTTGCCAATCGGCGTTGACCCGCTGGATGTCCTCGGTCCTGCGCTGCCTTCTCCTGCACCTGTGCAGACTTGGGTCTGCAGAGGTGGTGTGGATTTCTCCAACCTCCGTGGGCTGAATCAGGCTGCACCTTCAACCAGCGCACTCCGTATCGCTGTGATTAACACTCGACCAATTGTGAACAAGACCTTCATTTTGAATGACTATTTTACTTCGTGTAAATTGGATTTGAGGTTTCTGACGGAAACTTGGCTGCATGACGGTGAGCTCACTCCATTCTCTGAACTTCTTCAGACTTTGTGACTTTTGTGACTTTCTCAGCTCCCCTCAGACCACTGGTAAAGGTAGAGGGCTTGCATCTGTGTTCAAATCCACGTTTATCTGCCGAAGGTTTACGTTTGACAGCTGCTCCAGCTTTGAGCTGCAGCTGTTTGAAATACTTTTACCTGTGACTGTTCTGTGCGCAATAATTTACCATCTCCAAAGTTTAACAAACATTTTATCCAGGACTTTTCTGATTTTGTGGCAGGGGGTGTTTTGAAATATGACAGATTTTTCATCGTTGTTGATTTTAACATTCATGTGTGCTGTGATTTGAGACCCCTGTTGAAAGAGTTTCTCAATATAATTGATTATTTCAATCTCATTCAATTTGTCACTGGTCCGACACACGAAAAAGGTCACACACTGGACATGGTGCTGTCTCACGGGTTGTCTATGGCCATCATTCCCTCCGCCAAGGCGGTTATGTTTTTGCAAGGGTCGTCTGTCTGTCTGTCTGTCTGTCTGTCTGTCTGCAGGATTACACAAAAACTCCTGACGGGATCCTCCTAAAAAAAATTCAGAATATATATCTTGACCCAACCTAGGTTCCATTACATTTTGAGAGTGATCCGGATAATCATCTGGATACAAACAAATAAATAATCAAAGATCCTGTTTTTCCCCTGTACTTATCATTGAGCTTTAAAAAAAAAAAAAAAAAATATATACCTTGGAGATCATATCTCATTGACTTGAAAAATCCAGTGATATGTAGGATGGTCATATCTCGTAGGGCGCAAAATCTAATCTGGATCAGATGCAGAATAAGGTCAGGAAGAATTCCGGAATTTAACATTGGAAATCCCGTTTACAAGTTTCAAAAAACTCGGGGAGGTCTGCACTCTCTAGAGTGCTTTTCTAGTTGAAATACGTGATGCATATATATCTAACCACCTGCCTGTTCTATTCATTGTGACTGTCCCCTGCTTAGTAGCCTCCACCAACTCTCACGCACGCTCCGCTCGCAGGTTGAAACTGCAAACTGCCTCTCAGTTTTCTGCTTTAAAATCCTCACATTTGTATACTTCGGATGATGGTGATCTCAGTGCAGACGAGTTCAATACCAAAAAGCCGTGAAAGGTGCTAAATCAAAATTCTTATCTGACCTTGTAGCCAGCAACTACCAGATACCCCTGGTTCTTGGTAATGTTTTTAACTCACTGGTAAACCCTAGAGAACCGATCCACTTATCCCCTCAGCTTCACTGTGCGAAAACTTCCTGAAGTATTTGTATTGTTAAGGTTTCTGGTCTGAGATTTTCACATGCACTTCTTTCAGACCCCTCTGTCCCTCCACTGAGTCCAACTGTCCATTTCATTTCATTTACAGCCTTATCTGAGATAGTGGACCAACTGCATCTTATAAACTCCACCCTGGACAGCATTCCTGCCTCTTTACTTAAAAATGTTTTTAACACTGTTGGGTCAAGTATTTTAAATCTAGTTAACACATCTCTTGCCTCTGGATGTGTCACAGCTGCGTTTAAACCTGCTGTGGTGTAACCTCTTTTAAAGAAAAAAAATCTTGACCCAACGGTTCTCTTCAATTTTAGACCCATTTCAAAACTCCCATTTTTATCCAAAAACCTTATTTTAACTGCTGATGTGGGAGACTCGGTTGTTTTAGTGCTTTTAGACCCAACTGCTGCCTTTGATACAGTCAATCATAATATTCTTTTATTTCTTCTTGAAAACTGGAGATTAAAGGCACAGCTCTTAACTGGTTTCATTCATACCTGAAAGACAGAAGCTTTTCTGTCCAGCTCGGTGGCCTCTTCTCTTCATCTGCCCCTCTTTCCTGCAAGATCCTACAGGGATCTATTTTAGGCACTTTACTGTTCTCTTCATATGTTACCTCTGGGGTCCATTTTTAATAAACATAATATCTCTCTTCACTGTTTAACGGATGATGTGCAGATCCAGGGGATCCATTTTTAATGAACATAAGTGGCATTTCTATATGTAAATCCTTGGTGGGGCAATATTTGATTTCAGGTCAAGTGTTGCCACTAAATGCCAAAGTAAAGTGGGTGCACAACTTTTTAGCCACAACATTATGACAACCATATAAGTGCTGATCCTGTGAAAAGGTTGTACACTGGAAATAGCTGGTTAAAAAAACCCCACAAAATAAACAAAAATCAAATTGGAAAAAAATTTCATATTAGGAAATTGAACCTGGGTTCAAGGTTTTAGAGACAGAATTTCTACCACCAACAGAGTTACGTAATGAGAAATACTTTAAAAAATTTTAACACCATGTTACTTAGTGTACCACCACCAGTTACCTCCAGTTTCTCTGCTTAAGTCAGAGTTTCAAACTCGTACTTCTGTAAATAATTAACATAAATCATTTGATTCTTAACTTAGCTGCTACTGTATGTTAGCTCGCGCTGCTAACAAGTTAGCATTTGATGAATCAGCGCCAGCCAATCAGCTCTGAGCTTCTTAATGACGTTGTTAGAGGGGCTTTGGGTTTCAAGCCCCACTCGGCATCAAATTCGCGTGATCTGAACGAATGGAGCCACAGCTTAAGCATGCACACTTACACTTTACTGCATGCAATACACACTGCATGGTGAGAGAGGGGCTAGCCCAGTCATTCAAACATCGGTGTGGGTCAGGTGGAAACAGCACGAAGCAGCAACTTGAGGTCAAAAACCAGGAAATAGAGTCCTCACACACTAATTATGTGCAATTAAGGATGAAGTTTTATTCACAGGAAAGAAAATATTGTAGATAATCTTAAAGAATTATTAAAATATTTTACACGCTGCTTAGCCCCACCTGCCTTTAATGACCAGCCACTGATAAACATAATATCTCTTTTCACTGTTTTGCCGATGATGTGCAGATCTACCTTCCAATCAGGCTCAATTCTACAGGTTCATATCAGCCTCTACTCAACTGCCTAGAGGATTTAAAATCTTGGCCGGAAATGAAATTTTTCTGCTGAAATGACTCAAAAACTAAAATGATTGTTTTTAACCAGCCAGATCCACTAGTTGATGGCAGTGCTCTCAAAGTTAAACAGTCATATAATCGACCCTTTTCAAAAAATCTGGAGGTGATTCTTGACAGTGGCTTCAAACTTGACAATCAACTCCGTTTCAAAAACTGGTTTCTTTCAGTTGAGGTTGTTGGCCAAAGCGAAGCCCTACCTCTCTCACAATAAATTTGAGAGACTCATTCATGTCTTTATCACGTCCAGACTGGACTACTACAACTCCCTCTACATTTGCCTGGACCAGACTTATCTCCGTCGGCTCCAGCTCGTACAAAATACTGTTGCCCAACTTTTAACAGAAATAAAGAAACAAGAGCACATCACCCCAGTTTTAGCCTCACTCCACTAGCTTCCTGTCTCTTTTTAGAAATGTTTTTAAGATTTTATTACTGGTTTTTAAAGCTTTAAACGGGATGGCACCTTCTTATTTATCAGATCTTCTACACATGCACACTCTTACTTTTTCACTGATGTCAGCAAACCAGATGGTCCTTGAGGTACCAAGATCCAGACTGAAAACTAGATGTGACCCAGCCTTCTCTGTGGCTGCACCTCGTCTGTGGAATCAGCTGCCTCTTTCTATTAGGACCACTCGAACTCTTGAGTCCTTCAAGTGTCAACTCAAGACATACATGTATTTGCTGGCTTTTAACAGTAATTGAGCACTGTGATGTTATGATATTGTTTTTACCCTGTTTTTAATCCACTGTTTTACTGCAATTTTCTTTTTTTACTCACTGTTTACCATGTTTTACACTCATCGTTGCTCTGTTTTTGATTCTTTTTTAAATATGTTTTGTTTTATTATTACTTTTTAAAAATTGTAAAGCACCTTGGTCAACCTCGGCTGTTGTTTTTAAATGTGCAATATAAATAAAGTTGGATTAGACTGGAAAACTCCTTGAGTGAAACATAGACTACTTTAGGAAAGAATAACGCCACAACAAGAAATGGAGATATTTTACATAGAGCAGAGCTGCCACCGACATCATTCTCCTACGCCGCTTGGAAATGCTAGGTGAAATTGAATTATGAGCCCTTTTTTGCGTGGTGGAAATGAAAGCGAAAAAGGAATCTCCTCTTCAGGTTTTCTTTTGAGTTCTGTTACAAAATGTGCAAACTGAATAAGAAAATGCAGTTTGGATTATGCATTGATAATTTTATTTATGAGTTAAAAATGCAGTTTCAATCTGAAAATAAAAGCATTTCTACTTATGCATTATAATTTTCAAATCTGACATTTAAAATTGAATATTGGTCACTATCTGCGGCGGCATCTACTAAAAATTAAAACTTAAACATCATTACTTTTTTCAGTTTGGATGATTGATCATTAATTTTTATTTATGAGTCAAAAAATGCAGTTTAATCTGAAAATTAAAAAGTATTTCTGTTAATATATTTCAAATTGATTTTTGAGCCACATTCGCTTCCATAGAACAGTGCCTGAAATTTAATGTGTTTATTGAGTGCCTGTTCTGGCTTATGAGTATATCTGCCTTGTTTGCATTGTGACACAGTGATCCTAGTTTCTGAAACTTATTTTACACGTAAATCTCCTCTCTCTATTTTCAATTAAACTACATTTATTTAAATATATCTCGTTATGTAGGGTGTTTTTCCCCTCATGTTTCTGTTGGTGGATTAATGCTACTATTTAATTTAAGAGTCTAACTCTCAGTTTGAGAATATCTCGATTTACACAATCATAAATTTTTCTACATTATTTTATGTTTGTCAGGTTGGATTTTATGGTTCATATTCCTCTTGGAAGGCTCGGTTGGGCGAAGCATTTATTTTTATACCTCCCCAATGCAAGCTCAATGGGTGTAGATTTTTGTTCAGGGGATTTTGCAATCACCTTGTCCGTATAGGTGCAGGGGGTGGGAGTTAACTGGACCACTGTACAAATTGAAAATATTTAATTGTACTTTTTCTTTACTGTGCTTTACTCTCCTTGGGTTTCATGTATGATACAGATGGCATCACACATGAAACACACAAATACACACTATGGCCAATATGAATAACTTCAGAGGTTGCAGCTGCCCAGTTAACTTCATAAGCAGGATTGTCAAGGCCATGAATTAAACAGTTGAAATCAAAAAAGTACTTTCAGTCCTACAATGGCTTAATACAGACTGGCTTTTTTTGCAGGCTTTAGGGGGTGTCCTCATCCATTTCCATAGTGGAGGTTACCAGGATGGTCAAAAAACTCCTGCGTGGTTCAAAAAGAGGGACCAGAGAATGTGTGCCAATTATTGGGGCATCAAACTTCTCAGCCTCCTTGGGAAAGTCTATGTGGGGGTACTGGAAAAGAGACTCTGACCGACAGTCAAACCTCAGATCCAGGAGAAACAATTCATATTTCTTCCCGGCTATGGAACAACAGACTAGCTCTTTACCCTATCACAGATTATGGAGTAGGAATGGGAGTTAATCTGTGCAGTCGAAATGCATTTTGTAGACTTGGAGAAAGATACAACCATGTCTTCTGACTTATCTTGCGGGAGGTGTTTTTGAAGTATAGAGTAATAATAAGCTTGCTTCTCATGAAAAAAGCTCTGATTCCACTGACGGGAGTAAGCGACAGTGTACCTGGTGTACAGTAATGAGTGCAGAGGCAGGTGGAGGTGATAATGCTCATAGTTCTTCAAATAACTGTTAATAAATATTCAAATTCCTTTCTCTGAGAAGCTCCCTGGACAACCAATTAAAAGAAACATTTTAGAGCCAAATGTGCAGTGAGTCTGATTTCATGAGCCACAATCTGACATGCCTGAGAAGGCCAGAGATGAGAAGAGCTTCTATTCTGGTGCTGAATAGAA
>OMNM01039512.1:4258-17631 GCA_900302745.1 Parablennius parvicornis | reverse complement strand
CCTCACAGCTTCACACATTTTTTAAGCCTCTTGTCCAACTATTCAGACAGACAATCTTCACCACGCCGCCCTCCAGTTGACCCCCACACGAGAGAAACAATCTTTTATCCTTTCAGGGAACATTTCAGAATTCAGTGAGGGGTGAAAAAAAAAAAAAAAAAAAAATCATCTAAATGTTTAAGTGCTGAGAACTTACAGGTTTATTCATAGGTTTGATCAATGCCTTGGGAAAAAAAAAAAAAACCCCATTAAAATCAAATTCTCAATCTGTCTACATATAATGTACAATGAGTCCAAGGTTGAGCTGGCAAAGTTTAATGAGTGTTTCATGAAGAACATCATTTCACTGGTATTTTTGAACTACAATCAAGTTCAAAACATATTTTTATAGAATCTTCTTCACAAGCTCTTGACCAAACAGACTCAGAATCTTTGTTTTTTTGTTTTTTTTTGTGTGTGTGTGTGTTTGTGTTTTGCTTGTTGAGTTGTTCTCAGACTCTGTTCTTCATAATGGCTGCATGTTGTTGAGATGAATTAGGTCAAGGTTGCATCGGAACTAAATCGTATGACCTCTTGTTTCCCAGCAGTTCTCATGACGTGGCAGCTGGTTGCTTAGGTTTTCCAGAGAACTGAAAAACTCATTTTCCCAGATGTTCTCGGGGGAACATAATGGAGGGTTCTTGGGGGAGACTGTATATCTCTAACCACTGTAATTGTTTTATAAAAAATTGTTTCCAACAGTAAATCTCACTCCGAGCAGATGCTGTCCTGTTTTCACTGTTACTGTTATTATCAGAGGTGATGGATTGGTAGCTCTATTGCATGTGTCCGCCATATGCAGATATTGCAGTAGATTACTGTGATATGTTTTAATGTCATAAATCATCTTCACGTGACGGAGCTATAGCGCTATTAGTTCATCCTATACGTATGTTCGCTGTCTTCATGCATTGAATTTTGTCAAGCCATCTAGCGGATATTACCATGTAATTAGAAAATCACAAGAGCCCTATGCATCTACCGCCTTTAAAAAAAATTTAAAAACTATTTCTTGTTCAAAACATTGCTTTTTTTTTATCCGTCTATCCATCCATCCATATTGAAAAACCAAATATCTTTATCCTCTTCAACGGACCGCACGCCCCTTCCTGACCGAATGAGAGATATTTTCTCCACATCCAGCATCCTTTTCACATCAGTCGAACACAGCAGCCACTTTAATTCGCCCGTCTAAATATGCTGCTGATCTTTCCTCCCGCCTCTGATGAATAACACCTCGTCTCCATGTCACAGTTTCCCAAGAAAGGCCCGTGGATGCCGACTTGGAGGTGTCGATCCACATCCCGACTGTTTGAATGGCTGACTGTTCCAGTGCAGGATGGAGACCCTCATGTGACGACGTGATGATGTTACTCAGACAAGTTATTTCCCACAATGCACTATGTCACAGTGGGTAATGGCTTTACAGTCTTTGGTTCAATTCCAGAAATGCCAAACTGAGTATGAAGCAAAGCCAGACCTTTTTGTTCCACCTATGATCCCAATAGTGAACTGCACCACGAGTGTTAGGAATTATCATGTGTCCAAAACGTTCTTTATGTCATCGATTACTTCATGTAACTGAGTACTCGCCAGTTTCCGACAGTAACCCAGAGAAGTCGTATCTTTTTTCCGTTATAGGCTCCCTCTCTTACTGTGAAATGGCAGCAATGCTTAAACATTGCACCTTTAATTAAACCACTTTGTAGATATCTAACACGCACTGAGTCATTGTTTGACAACATGACTGCAACCAGAGACCATACTTGAAATGCTGAGTGACACATTGAGAGACACAGATGATAATTAAGCAAATAAAGCCTGAACATTTGCTATTGTTGTTTTATAATGGCAGAGAATGGTTTCCTTTCATTGAAGCCTGTTAGATTTTTGCGGAATATGCAAATGTTAATTCTTTGTGTTATAATAAATTTTCAATTATTTTTGGCAGAGCCAAAGAAAGAAGGTCCTTGTAGTTATTCTTGCCAATTTCTATCTGAGTAGTTTTACCAGAATACCTTACATGTTAGACTGACTTCTTTTTCCTGACATCTACAGTTTCCTCTGCCACTGATCTTCCTCACAGCTACATCACAGCTGTCACATTCAAAGTTGTTTTTTTTACTCACAAGCACTTTCCAGTTATGGCATCAATGCAGCCGTGGGAGCTCTGAATAGTACTCGATGTGTGGCAGTCACAAGGTGATATTAATATCATCAGTCTGTGTCAAAGGTTATTTAATCTGAACTGTGACAGTTCATCGTCTTCATTTACAAAAGGGGCTCACCAGGAATGTGCGAGTGTTCGAAGAGATTGATGACTGACATTTTGACGGTGGTATGGGAAAACTGAACCTCTACCCCCGCCCCGACGCTTTCCCACTTAATCTACTAAAATGCAAATGCATGACCGATCAATACCACAGTATATTCACTCCTGTTCGTTTTGCTGATATTGCAATCGCTTGCAACGTCGGGGTGTTGAAAATACACCCCTCTACTACCCTTCTTTTTTTTCTTTTCTTTTCTCCATCCGCATGTAATCAAAACCTGCATTCTTGAGATAAAGAAAAAGGCGCGCCCGGGTTTGCTCGAGAACAGCCTGATACATCTCGCGCGAGACAACCTCTGAACGACCCATGAGCCATAATGTGGTTAAGATGTCAACCGGTAGACGAGAGCACGAAAGCCGCTCCCAGGCTTTTCTTGATGGAGCAAAGAGCGAACAGTTTTGACACCATTCACTTCGGCAATCCTCTTTTTCTTCCTCATCCGTAATGGTGTGTTGGAACAAGTCAGGGGCTGGAATGCATTCAAGCACATGACAGGGAGGGTAGATACAGGGTAAATGCTTGTCTCAGTTGTTGTGACACGGGGACACATTGTGAGTAACCTAGTCAAGATGAAAGAACATAAACACGTAGGGAATGTTTTCAAATGGACTTATTTTCATAAAAAAAAAAAAAAAAAAAAATCTGGTATTTAAAAGTCATGAATTTCTTGAGATTTCAGTTATTTTCTGTTCACGGCGCTGCAAACCCTTTGTTTAGACAGGATTACACAGAAAAGCAATTAACAGAGTGAAAGATATCGCCCGTGATAATGTGAAGGAAAGGAAACAAGTGGAAGCAAGTCTTAAATTAGAATAATGTATTAATAAACTCAGGCTGTCTATTATAACGTGTGATTATTATGTGCCTCTGGATGTTGCCATGGTGACAACATTTTCCATGGAGATTCATGATATTGTTCTTGATGGAAGATATGCAAGTGAGTGTACGTTTGCAAATGTCTCAAATATGAGTCACCCGACAATAGATCAACATTTAATATTTAATTTGAGCTATGCAGACAGTTCTGATTCATCAGCCACTTTTAACGATAACTTCAAATTGAATGTGCTTGGCATTCAATCAAATTATATGCTACAGAACGCAGTTTTATTTGAAATGATTTCGATATCTGTTGATTACATTATTATATCCATTTTCTATGTGTAAACACCAGTTTCTCACAATTGTATCTCAGTAATTCGTCTATGGAATATATCTTATACAAAAGTGACAAATTCTTTTAAAGAAAAAAGGGGAGGGAGGGGAAAACAGTACAGGATACACCAACCACACCTATTTAGATAAGACAATTTGTTAATGTATCAAAACCTGGTGTTGGTATAGAACACAGGTTTCAAACATGAGGCCCGAGGGCTAGAATTAACCCCTAAAAGTCTCAAATTAGGCCACCAAGCACATTGTAATAATCTGAAAGAAAACAGATTTTATTCAAACAATTTCCTTAAGAGCAGTGGACACAACACAGCATTGAGACCGGAGCTGAGATATTAGTGATGATGGCATGAAATATAATAAACCAGCATTAGCATCAAAGCCATGATACCAGGGTGAGTTTGTAAAGACACACAACAGATATAGGTAGTGACGGATTTTGCTATGGGCGAAGTGGGCAGCTGCCCAGGGGGCAATCTGTACAGGGGGTGCACCGTGCATGAGAGTAAAATAGAATTGCACCCCTCAGTTATGATCTTGTGGCGCCGCACCCAGTGTGTGCATGGCAGACTGTTATTTTATGTTGACACTGTGGTGTATTTTTGAAGCAATTTATTGTTTTGCAAAAATATTAACATTTTCATCACATATACTTTGCACCACAACAAAGACAAACTTTAAAGTTTTAATGTACCATAATGTAGTGCCATAATATACATAATAATATATATTCTGGCACTATTTTACTTGTCCGACCCACTCAAGATGAAATTGGGCTATATGTGGCCCCCAATCTGAAATATGTTTAAATGATGTCTTGACGGTGTATACAGTGATTTGTAATTATTAACATTATAATCATCATTTTGGAAAGCAGCCTGAAAATCGTTTTTATGAGCAATAATAATAATCATAATCATAAAAATAATTATAATCATTTTAGGTGATTGATTTCAGAAAAGTAGGATGCCTCAATTTATTCTTTGAAAAAATAATAGTGTAAATGCTTCAGATAGTCCCTTCACTACACTTTCACTCCTTAAATCTAAAGCCACATCCTCAAGAGTGACATAACAAGACTGTAAAAAGATCTTCAGATTGATTAATAACTAGAGAGGGTTGACTAATTAGCTTTTTTTTCCTCTCCTCTCAGGCAAAAAAGACTGTGACCATTACTCTGACATGAAGATTCAGAGGAGGAATTCATCAGCCCAAACTTTTAGGCCACCACTTGAAATTGATGGAGCTTGATGTCGTCCGTTGTCACTGACCCACACAGAGACATATTGACTTAATCGGGGCTATTGGAAAGATGTCGGGCATAACAGAAACAGTTTGGAAAAGTGTCCCCCCTAGGCTGCCTCGGTGGCTTCATTAAAAGTTATCATTTATGGTTTGGATTTTCTGTGCACCGAGGGTGGGAGCCATAAGTGAGGTTAGTCCAAGAACGCTGCGATTTTGTCCCAAAGGGTTCCTCCTAATCTCAGCTCGCTGTGTGTCTGCCAGACACACAGCGATCAAATTGTTTTTTGTTTTTTTTTTCTTATTATTATTTTTGTGCAGCTTGTGTCACACGCTCAGAACTAAAGACAGTAAGAGCTGGTTCAGTTCAGTACCCGTGTACATAGGGGCTGCATATATGCAAACATAAAGTCGAAGTTATTGTGTTACGTGTGAGGTAGACTCGAGGTAATGCCTGACATCCCCGTAGAATGAAAACTACTTCATTCCACCAAAATAGAACTCAAAAGTAAAATCCTGCAAACCGGGGAGCAGAGGCCAGTCGGGGGCTGTGACAAAAGGCACAGGGAAGCTGCAGCTCGGGGGAACACTGACATATTGAACGCAGCAGCACAGGAGCCCAAACACAGACAAACCAACAACTAGAGCACATAAGACAAGTCCCTTATATGCTAAAGGCACCAGTCGCAGTTAATCACACACTCAGGCACAGGTGAAAGACATCATGGTGTCGAACGGCAATCAGACACGAGGAGGGGAAACCAAGGAGACTGAAATAAGAGGCAGAGTGAGGCCAAGTTTGGGTCTGGGCCTTGCATTTACACATACACACAGTTACAATTCACCACAAAGGATGATTCCTGGAAACTCAGGCGAGAGTGGAGATATCGAAAAACTCTGTGGGTGCTTCTGAACAGTCCCTCCTTTCTCCTCTCCTATCCACTTTTCCTTAAAACACAGACGTGTTTAAGTGGCGGCCATAACAAGGATCTAATTTGAGCTTTCAGATATCAATTTTTCTTCAACTATAGATAAAACGGTGCACATTGAATTGAATGTCGCAGGTGAAAGAACTGTATTGATATTTTTCTACAGATATGAGTGAAACCGTTGCACTTTGCAAAAAAACAAAACAAAACAAAACAAAACAAAAAAAATAACAAAAACCATCTAAATGTATTTTGTATTTAGAGATTTGAGCTCAGAACTGTGTGTTGCATCTCACAGCAATACCAGTAGGGTGGGGCTGATGGAGACCCTCCGCCAACTAGTCACACTGATCTGCAGCAATGTCCTGGATGGGAGAAGACAGGTCTGGAGAAGCGTGAGCCTTTTGCTTCTTACCGTCCAGAAAGAAGTGTTTATGGCTCCTCTGTAGAACGTGGTAAGGATTGGAGCTCTCTGTCTTTACTAAAGCTGCTGTCCTGTGTGTGACCTTGTGAATTATCTGTGACCTGCACCCAAAGGAGCTTGGTAAATGGATTTCAGACAAACTGTTCATCAACAAATGGACAGAGTGAGATCAAACCGTCCCTCTTATGACTGGAAGGGCACTCTGTTCTATAGCTGCTGACTGTCTCCGTGATAGTGCTGTTGATGAGGAGTGGCGTATGTTGGCGTGTCGTCCCCCGGAAGTTGTTGACATTTCAGATCAGATTATTATATTTACACAGCAGCAGATGACTC
The DNA here is from genome assembly GCA_900302745.1 of Parablennius parvicornis. Taxonomy (NCBI): domain Eukaryota; kingdom Metazoa; phylum Chordata; class Actinopteri; order Blenniiformes; family Blenniidae; genus Parablennius; species Parablennius parvicornis. The sequence goes on along the minus strand of OMNM01039512.1, from coordinate 11,158 downwards.
AGCTTCTCTTTGTAGTTCTCCTTGTGGTCATTACTCATGAGGCCCTCTGAGAACGATGCCCGTCAACACGGCAACAGGAGAAAGACTGAAAATGATGTTGTTTGCATGTTGGGCCACGAGTGGGTGCTTTTTTTTGGGGGGGGGATAAAACCACACACACACATGCTAGCAGATATCGATACGCTATAGACATTAACAATAGCAAGTAGACAAACGGATTACAAAGTTGGATTGCTGTTATAGTGACTCTCAACTATACTGGTATTCATGTCACTCTGGAGCCTGCACGGACCCCTTGCATTCTCAAAAAAATTCCAACTTGGGAGCTGTTTTTAAAAAGATATCTGATATCTGTAGCCCCAAGCAGCATGGCTGTGTAAACGGACACCCAAAGCATAACGAGCCCTTTGCATTTAAACTTGAAATCGTGTGCGTGTAAACGGGTCCTTAGTCTTTCAATTTCCACCCACTGTCATATTCAATTTCCAAAGCTGCTTGAAGTATCACGCTCAAGTCTAAGAGAATAATCATTGATGTATTTAGCATTTAATAGTATAGTGGGCTTTGACGAGCTCCAAAAACAGTCTATGGTTGCCTTTTTAAAATATGATTGTCAGCGAGGAGAGGGAAACTTTTATGTCATGAATGTGAGAACAGCTTTCTAGTTTCACACTCTGAACACATTGTCGTCACTCTGCACAGCGAAGCTCGAATGTTCAGCTTCAGATAAAAGAACTTTTGAGTGGAGTGGGACTTCAAACCTTGTTTGAGGAGGTTTTACATCAAACCTGAACGGAGACGTATTCAGGCGTGATTCTGAAGATGTAGGTTTGTTTTTATTTTCATTTTCGTCATCTTGGAGGTGATCAAATCAATTCATCATGCAACCATGTCGTAATCTGCTAATAGGGTGTGAATTCAAATGTGGGCTCAATCTGTATTTCGAGCTTGGCTGGTCAGCTTGTAGCTGATTTGACAATCTGACGAGTTGTTCTTGCCATACCGCGACCCTAAGCAAGATAAGGAGTTTCAAACACCGTCGGGCCGGGACCCTCTTGGGGTTGTTGAAATTACACTTGGACATGTTGAAGAAAACCATAATTGGACACTTTCTTTAATCTCAAACAAGGCTAATCCGCAGACCCCAGAAACAGGCTTCTAGTTTAACTACTCCTTGTGGATGCCGGCGATAGCCTGCCCGTGTTTTGGCTTCACTTTAACGTCTCAGCAAATCAGATCAGTCAGGGGTCTGCAGCTTTTCTCAGAGTTAATCAGGGGGTTACAGCGAAAATAAAGGTTGAGAATCACTCGTTTAGAGGATAAATGGAAGAACAGATGAATAGCTTCCTTGCACACCTCGTTGAGCGAGTCAGCAGATTGTATCTCTGTTATCGACATAAAGATTGTTTGCACCCCAGATTTTACATGTATGTTTTTACCGACTGCTGCGGTGGAAACCCTCATTTATTTTCACGATTATAGTATCACTGTAATTAAGTAATTAAATTAGGGTAGTGAATCGATTCAAAAATAATTAACTACTTCATTGCAAATCTGACTAATTAATGGCGATTAATTGCACCATTTTGTAAATTTTTAATTAAGACACAATCACCAGTTTAATGCATACAATTTGTTTTTAGTCTGAATTCTTAGACACAAGTAGTTAAATTCAGCTAAATTCATGTAGCTTTTTTTGTGTAAGGCTAGGTCCAGTGTGCAGCAGTGGTACTCACATGGAGTAGAAACATAAAGGGAAGGATGTCATTTTGTTGAATTCGGCTTTATTTAGTGTTGATTTAAGTGAAAAAAACAACAACAACAAAAAAAAACCCACGATAAGTTTACCAATCATAATTTAATATTGCACTAAACAAATTAGCTTTTTCATTTAAAAAAAAATGCAATAAATAAGCTTTCAAATAAAATGTATCTGACATTGAAATGAAAGTAAACATTGAAAAAAGATTAAGCTTCTTCAGACTTGAGACTTGAGAAAGCGGTTGCAGAGTCTTGTAAACAATGCGCAAATGTTCAGGTTCCTCCTTCCAGATGGCAAAAGAGTAAGCATGTGATGAGAAGGAAGATAGGAGGTGGCCATGTTTCACCAGCGGACGCTAAGTTTCACCTCTGTTTATCCGACGAAGTGATGATATCGTCCAGTGTCTGTGTCCATCTAGCTGAAAAGCATTCACGCTTTTACAAAGATGCACTGATCTAATGGAGGCAGTGCAGTGTTTGTTCACATTATGACTCGACTAATGCTTCTTTTACATGCCCTATAATAGTAATGGTCCATCGTGACAAACTAGAAATGGAAAGAAGACATGCTGAAATGGCACACATGTAGCTACAGATCACGGCAGACTGCAAATAAAGGTCTCAATGAGCTTCTGTGTGTTTGTGAACATTTATTATAGACTAAAGTAAAAAAAAAAAAAAAAAAAATCTTTGGCTCCTCTGAGCTCTAATTGCTCAGAGATAAATGTGCTCATTTATATGTCATTCACTATTTTTGTCTGTTTATTCCTTAATGTTCAATATCTCAACATTTTATTTATCATATTATCAAATTATAACTGAGAATATGGTCAAATGAGCACAATATGCATGGTTTTCTTTCTTTTGATGACATTTGTCCAAACACATTTTTAGGAAAGCTCAAACAGTGTCGCATTACTATTAGTAAAGCTGTTAGCCTGGTGAGTCTACAGGTCCTCCTGTAACGATTTTAATCAGTAGCTCATTATGTCTCGCACACAGAGGCCACTCGATCACATCAATTGATTAATTAAGTGCCAAGGGTGTTTGTGGACCCAGGTGACAATATGATCTCTGGGGGCATGTTGAAGGTTCGAAAGCAATAGCCGTTTAAATAAATGGTACCTTGCAGCCCGGTGGGGCAGCTAATGTCAAATGCCCTGACATCTACAACCGATTAAAAAGCTGGTAGTTCTCCCAATGAAAAACTGGTAACTCACCGCAAGAACAGATGTTCCTGTCTGGCCTATTTGGGTGTTACTTAATGGTACGCACTCCAGTGTTAAATCAGCGGGAGAGGAAGACGAGAGGAAGGAAAAGGATTTGTGCAAGCTGGCATCATAGTAAAGCATGTAATACAGGCTAATCCGCCTCCACTCACTCTCGCTACCGAGAGGCCGGGGGAGCGTTGGCTTGATTCGACTCAACCTGCAGTCGCAGCTGGGTACATACACACCACCCCTGTGCAGGCCATTCGCTGGCACTGGCTGAGCAGCATTAGCACAGGTGGGAGCAGTTCCTCCAGTTTAGTCTTGCAAAGCAGAATCATAGGACTCAGGCTGCCCCCTCATCATGGAACAAGCATCATTTAGACATGATTGTTTGTGTTGCACGGGGGTTGTTTGAATCCAGAAAAATGCTGTTTATTTTGAGCTTTAATATTCAGGGCATTTTGCATGATTCTTCTCTTCTTTTTTTTTTTTTTTAAGCTTTAGCTGTGAACATCCAACAAGGCCTTAAATAATATAAATGTATGTATATATAAATATAAAAATGTATTGAAATGTCTACTGCCTTAATGGTTCATCAAACCTTTTTCTGAGCAGATTGCACAGCGGGGTGAGCGACAATTCAGATGCTTTATTTGTGTTTGTTAATGTTTTGCAACAGGCAGTTTTAAGACTTTTTTTTTTTAAGATTGGCAAAACTAAACTTCGTTCCTCTGAGTGGAATGTTTTTTTTTTTTTCTATTAGCATAAGAAAACATAAAACCAATTATTTGTTAGCTTTGTACACTTGCCAGCAATCCTGACAGTGCTCATTAGGTGACAGAAAAAAAAACATTTTTATTCTCATTCATTAGTGAAGGATAGTAGGACCGGCTCTGTCTTGATAAAAGATTCATTATTAGTAAGTTCTGTCACATGCAGAACAGTTTCGGTTTCCCAAAGCTTTGTCGTGCTTTTAGTCTGACCTTTCTGTTTTGCTTGTGGAAGTCAAAGTGGAAGAATGGAAATCAGCATGAGTATTGAGAATAAAGATCTGCTTGTAGAGACGTGTGGCTGTGTGCGGTTCACCCAGCCATTTACATTCTCCATCATGGGTTGAGCTGTGCCAAATCAGGAAGATGGGCATCCTGAAAGGAAACCTCACAGCATGTACACTCCTCAACATGAATAAAACCCCTCCCAACCAGGCGACTCTAATTAGCAGTGTGTTTGACATGGAAAAACCCACAAGTGAACTACATACATTTCCTCAACAGAAACCACTTGAGCCGCCCGATCGTTTCCCATCACGCCAATCAGTGTTTCAAGAGTTTCGGTGTGCTATATGTATGAAAGCAAGGGAATTTCTAATTGTGTATTTTTTTACTTTGTTTTTGTTCAGATTTTCTCTCAATGCTGTAAATGGCGTTACAGGATTTAATGATGCTCCGTCCGGTCAAAAATGTTCTTCACACACATGTTTTACATTTAGTTTTCACATCGGTTATAGTATGCATTTCATCCAAGGGTAAAAAAAAAAAAAAAGATACGTTGTAGTTGGATGGATCTGCATTCAACCTGTTTCCCACCGCACCAGCTGGTGAGTTGTAGCGTTTCCATGAGTACTTGAACATGATGACATCGGGAGCCAATGCATTACAAGGCACCAGGGAGTTTTCTTCCGTGAGTTACTTTGGGCAACCTGTCAAATCACTATTTCTTTTTCTTTTTCTGCACCATCACTTTCCATAGATCAAATTTGAGCGTTTGATAAAAAGAAGGTTGGAGTTGTTGGAACAGAGCAAGTGTGAAGAGGTGTGAGAGGTGAGGGGCTCCTTCAGGTAGGATGTGATTATTAAGGGTTACACTGGAAGGCCCAAATGCCGAGAGTGTGCTTACTATACAATTGCTCCTGTCATTCATCTTCTATGTAAGAGAGGTTTCCTGAGACTCAAATCCCTGTTAAAATTTCAACCATAATTACAGTCTCCATTGTTCCTGCTAAAACAAAATGTGTGGTCAGGACACACTTGAAAAATAGAGATTCTTAATCTCAATGTGGATTTCTCCTGAATAAATAAAGGCAAATAAATGAAATAATAAAGACATTTTGTGACCTCTGTCAGTGAAGACACACCTGGAAAAATTCCTTTTTATTTTGTATTAGCCAAAGCATAATCTAAGGCCTTGTCCTAATCAACAAATGTAATATGATATAGTCAGCTGAATTTTACAGATGACAAGTGATATCAAATGATTTTTGATATCACTTGTTTGCTTTAAACATGGCGAAATGGCTATTTGAGGAAAACCTTGTTAAAACAAAGCCATCTTACTGCAGTGTGTTGTTAAAAATCTATAAAACGCTATACTTTTACTGATGCACAAATATAGTATTATATTCTTTTAAATGTAGTTGCAATAAATTATAAAAATAATGAAAGTCAGAGAGTTAAAAGCTTAGTCTTTATAATGGCAAAGAAGAGAATTAAATGTTATAATTTTTTAAAAAGCATAAAAGATAATCTGAATTTTCAAGCCCTTCAAAATTTGTACATACAGTGTTCATCTGTAATTTGAAATTTGTTGAAAAGGTGGTTGCAAAGAAGTCTAATTGAGGCCGATTCTTTGAAAAGGTTGATATAATAATTACTAACTACATTTTGAACTGTATTTCGCTACGAGTCACATCTTCTTTAACAGCCTCACTATTTTAATGGAGAGCAGTTTGTCCAAATCATTTGTACATTAACCTTTTAAAAGAGTTTTAAAATGATGATTGCCCTCATAAGTATGCACTCTGGCCAATTAGCCGAAATTATTTCTCTTTTTATCTTCCCATTATTGGAAAAAGCTGTTTACAAGCTTTTCAAATGGTGACTTATTGCATCTACAGACAAGCTGGGACATTTGTGTGTGTATGTTTACATGTTCCCCGAGGTTACTTTTGCTGTGAAGTCTTTAAAGACTTTTGCACACGTATTGAAACTTGGTTAAGTCCATTGGGGTCGAGTCCAGCGAGTCTCAGTTTGGACGGATTCCACTTAAAGAGATGGCAATGTCCTTCCTCGGAGGCCACTCCGAGTCGATCCTTTCAGCTGACAGGTCACATGCATCTCCATTCCTCTGTAGTGAGAACCTTGCTATGACCTTCTCCATCCAGCTGGCCTTTTAAGAGAACATTTAATCAATAGCTCCAATCGTGTTGAGTTTGGTTTCAACACGAAGCAGAGATATGCCTGTCTCGCCCCTCCTGCTCTGTGCTTTACCCCACTGATGGGCCCCCCTGAGATTTCCTTTTCAACACATCATGTGCTGCCAATACACAAATCTGCAGTCTAGGCTGCCGGTCATGTGAAGAGTAGAAGCCTGAGAAAGAAATTGTAAATCTTGATACAGCAGTAGCTTGAAAATGCTTGAAAAGCCCCCTGCGGAGTGACTGATTACTGATGCAGCCAGAAGGTGTTAAACTGGGCGACCTCCAGTAATTATCACAGGGGTGATGTTGGGAGGCAGGTGTTGAAGTAGAACGAGGAAGAAAATCCATGTCCGGGGGCACAACTGGACCGAGGTCAGGACTTCCAATCAGGAGACTGATATTCATGCTCAGTGAAAAACGAATACACAAAAATGCATCTTGATTTTTTTTTTCAACTTTGTGTATTATCATATATTTATCAATTGAAATTGTATTTTTATATTTATGTGTGGTTTTAATGTCTAGAAAATGGCAGGAAGTGATCTCACCACAATGCCTGAGTATCAATACATTTCCAGACACTTATCGTGGCACACATGTTATCTGATATGTATTTTGAACATCCGCTGAACACAGCGAACAGTGATCTCATTCAATCGATATGTGAAAGCTGGACACTGTTACTATTTCTACATTGATGTTAATACAGATATGGAGCCACTTTAACCAGGA
>OMNM01039510.1:20247-39107 GCA_900302745.1 Parablennius parvicornis | reverse complement strand
AAAACAACACATGCACACCAACTTACACTGCCCTGTGCCGCTTTGATTTCTTGAAAGTGCTCGGCCACTTCTTCCTTGCTGCTGAAATGCAGCTGACACTCGGGACATTTGTTCTTGTTGTACGGCGCTGCCTCCGATTTCTTGTTTAGTGCCACTTGATGTCCCTGGCCTGCTGGTTTTATGTTGGTCTGGCCTGAGGGGTCTGATGTTGAAACATTTAAAAATATATTTAAATATATATAGAAGAGAAAGGAGAAGGAAAAATGACACAGCGCAATGAGTTTATACATACAAATATAAAGTGCTTGTAATTTGACACCAGCCTCACTGTGCTCATTTACACACAAGCTAAAAATAAAAATAGATATTTTATTAAATCATATCATTATCGAGTTTCTGGAGCAACTATATTATTAAGAGTAATTGTGTTGCCAGCCGTATGTAATGCACTTTATCAGATAATGACAGGTGATAGTTGTGTTTATCTGCTCGTATAGCTCAAGACAGAAGACAACAAACATGACGTGGACCAGCGGAAGTCAAGGTACAAAATAAAATCCTCAACAAAGTGTCACCATTTTCAACAAATTCATTTTTCTTCTTAAAGAAAGATGAATTTGCTTCAGAGACGGGAAATCCCAGGATTGAAACATGCGAAAACAAATTTTCCATCCACCACATTTGTGTTGTGCGTCTAAACACATCGGATGAAACTATTACACTGATCTGATTACTGATTACTCCCAGTAATCTAATATTCACAGTGAGAAGACGGCGGACGGCGTCAGTCTCACGAAGGTGTAAAACGCACACGTATTGCTATAAGGTGACTGAAAGTTGAACTAAAAAAACACAGAAGATTTACTGAACGGGATAAACCGGGGGTGAAATCATTAACATACATACAAAGTAATCCAACTCTCAAAAACCACGGAACCTTCCAGAAGCAGCGCCGACTCACCGGCTGCCGCCGGCTCCTGCTGGCTGATCATCTGCTCCACGGGGACGGGCTTCATGACCAGATGCGAGCACTGCATGATCAGCCCTTTTTCCTTGTGCTCTCTGGCGTGTAAAAGCAGGCTGCACTTGTTGAAGAAGGCCAGACGCTTGGTGCAGTGGTTGCAGGTCACCTCGATCCTCAGCGAGCGCCGGTCGTAGTGCTGGGACAAACTACGCTCCAGGGCGAAGGCGTCGCCGCACTCCAGGCAACGGTAACCCTGCGGGGGGATCGGACGGGCTTTGTCTCAGAGACGGATAGAGAATTTGACGAGAACGATAAATAATCTCCACCAAATACCCAAAACTAAGGTCGTGAACGGACAGAATGCTTACACTTTTAGGGTGCGCCCCAATAGTCCCTCCTCTCTCCTTTCCTATCCACTTTTCCTTAAAACCCGGAAGTGTTTTAAGTGGCGGCCATGAAAAGGAGCGTTGGAATTCTCAATAAGAAAAAGAAAGGAGGCTCAATGCTTCCTTTATAGCCTCCGTTAGCGGAGGAAACACCGATGCTTCCTTTAGCAAACTAGATCCGATAATGCTGCCTAACAATTCCTTGCAGCGACAACATTTAAAGGGACCCGCTCATCGACGATTGAAAAGCGAGCAGATCATGTAAGTTACCAAAGTAATAATCTGCCCTCAGCAACTTCAAATCATCTAAAACCAGATCCCAGCTGGGAATGTTCTGGATGCTGGAAAACAAACACGGTAAAGTCACTTTCTGTGTGGCCTGTTCTCAGTTTGATTGGTTATCTATTCACCTGACAGCCTCTTTTCCTTTGATTTACATTCAAACCTTCTGATATTTTAGATTACATCAGCGGTTAGAGCCACGGGGGAAAGTGGTCGTTTTTTTTTTTTTTTTCTTCACCACGGCAGACGTCACTGATCTTCGCCGCCGCGGGATTATTATGACATCACCTCGTGAAAGTGCGGTCTGATTGTCAAAACAACGTGATCATCTTTCACTAACTCCTTTAGGAAGTCTCCCAACTCCTTTCCTTAACCCCGTGACGTCATCCACGGGGTTAAGGAAAGGTGGATAGGAAAGGAGATAGGAGGGACTATTAACACACACAATAAGGCTATTCTTTTTTTTTTTTTTTTTAACATCTCAGTCTTGATCTAAACCCATGACTTGTTCCAGCGTGACAGGCGTGAGCAGTTTACCTGTGCAGGGAGAGGAATGCCCCACTCGGCTGGAAGCGGGACGCTCAGGTCGGGTTTGTAACTGGGCAACAGGTTCTTGTTGTTGAGGATTTTGTTGAAAGCTTCCACCAGGTTGGTCTGACTCTTGGATATGATCGCCCCGGTGTTGTTGACTATGGACGCCGGCCTGCTGTTGGTCTGAGGAGGCAGCAGAGGTAAAGGTGCGGGCAGGGTGATCCCACTGTTGAGAGTTTTCTGCCCCAGGCCACGCAGGCTGACGCCACCCGAGGCCACCCTGCTGGAGGAGACGGTGGGCAGCGTGGCGGTTTTTGTGATGCTCACGGCTGTAGGGGAAACTTTTGGTTTTCTCTCCACCGAGCTTCTCTCTTTAACGGCGTCCTGAAGCGTTGCAGCACAGGCGTCCTGGAGCAAAGCCGCCGCTGACCGCTGTAACAGCTCCTTCTTGGCTCTTGCGTTGCGACCTCTCGGCGAACGCTTCGAGCCGTCCGCACTTTTGGAAGTGGCTCTTCCGCCTCTCTTAGATGCCACGCCAGTCCTCGAGCTGTTGCTCGTGGGCACTTTAATTCTCACTTTGATCGGGTGCGCCGGAGTCGACCCTGCGTCGGCGACATCAGCGGACGCGGCGTCTTCCGAGTCGGCGTCACAGTTCAGCTCATTTACATGTTCGCCATCTTCAGACACCTTTTCGCTCAGCTCGCCGCCAGCCGGACGACCTTCCTGGCTGGTTTCCATCGGCTCCTCTTGTCGATCGAGTTCTTTGCCGTTCACATTTTGACCTGGCGTTTGGCCCGAGTCGGAGCCGCTGCTTCTATTGGTGACAAGAAGACCCGTCTCGTAGGGCGGGGGGCTTTCCGGTGAGTCCCTCTCTTCAATTATACGGTCTGGATATTCATCCTCCTGGACCGGAGCGGAGTTTGTACTGACAGAAGGGAGATGTTCTGGGGAGCTGCGAGTCTCACGAGCAGAGGGGGGAGACTTACTGGAGGCTGGTCGACCGTCATCCTGATGGCTGCTTTTAGAGTTTGTGGAGGCCATTGAAAAAGTAAGTTTAGGAGGAGGGGGAGGAGGACGCGGAGGAGGAGGAGGACTGGAAGTGGTGGAAGGAGACACAAGAAGGTCAGAGTGTAATTTATCTCTGCGTTTGAATGTGGGCGGCGAGGATTCGGGGCTTTCCTGGATCACCAGCGGACCTCCTGTATCTGGATCTGAGTCGTCGTCTGTGTCCACTAGTTTGTTAGTTTCTGTGTTTTTGTTTTGTGGAAGAGGACAAGATGAAGGATTACTCTGCAAATGAGGTTCGTCCCTATGAGGAGAGGAGGTGTGGGGAGAACTGTGAGAGCTGAGAGGCGGCGGGGAGGAAGGAGGTGGTGAAGTAGACCCGGTCGACGACTCGGGGTAGAGGAGGGGCCGAAAACTATTCATTACATCGGCTGTGTCCTGGCTGGATCCAGGTTGGGCTCCCGTATGACTCTCATCCCGTTTATCATTTAGCACCGGCCTCAGCGGTAAAGACCTGGACCAGGACTCTGTGCTGGACTGCTGCTGATGACGGGCGACGGGTTGCTCAAAGCCATTGGAAAGCTGTGGCTCCAGTCCAGCAGCAGACGACAGTTTGGGTGTAATCTGCGTGGTGAGGTCATCCAACTTGACCCCGACCCGAGAGACTAAGGCACTGCTGGCAGGATTGTCTGCTTTATCCCTGACAGATTTGTCCTCCTCTTCAACAGACTCTGATCGCACCGTGTTCTTCACAATCACGCTGACGACAGGTGGTTCCGTGTGCGGGCCAGCGGGGGGAAAGCAGGGCGGAGAGCCACTCCGTCTCTGACCAACATTAGTCCCTAACTGATCCCGTTCTTCCTCTGGACTGGACTGAATGGCTTCTTTGGCATCAATGTCGGGAATGTCGAATGCTGCCAGCAGATCATCGAAGTCGGGGGTCTTCATGTCCCCCATGGCCAGTACAAGGCTGTACACATATACTGGCAATGGACTATGGATGAGAGATAACCAAGTCATTTTTGAGGGAATCAAATATGTACACAGTTGAAACAAAACACTGCATTAAATCTTTCATTGATTTGATAAATCATTGCGTCACTGTTAAATTGTTTCTGTAGGAGTTATTACACGAGATCCGAAGGACTTTCTGTAAATGTTTATAAGAGTGAAATGAAAACTAAGTTTATAAATGTGTTGACACCAATAACAATGCACTGAAGGAGTTGGAAAACACAATAATCGAACATTTTAAGTGCATGGCAGGAATCGATTGTGAGGTACCAAAAAATGTGGCGTGAAAACTGACATGTCCATTTCACGGATGTGCAGAGAAACTATCAGGAAGGAAGCTTAGCAAATAACTGACGACAGCCATTTCACAGAGAGAGCTTGACTCTGCGCCTTATGGACGTTTTGTGTGAAGTTTGCATGGTCTTCCTGTGAAGGATTTCCTCTGGGGACATCGTGCACACATGTGGGGTGCGGGAAGAATAAATGTCCACCAAAACGCTCAATCCCTAAACCTCTGAAACCAGAAACAGTTCGCATGACCAGATGCTCTTTATGTAGCGTTCTGGTGAATGACAGGCGTGTTTGAGAAAACACTCGAAGTTTGAAGAAAAAAAAAAAGTTCGCTGCGAAATTTGATTCACGTTGCAACAAGTGGGCGCTGCTGCTAACAGCTAGCCAGGTTAGCATCGAGCTGCTAATCGGCCTCGAAAAGCTGAAACCGAAAGAAGCTGAAAAGTACAATCACATCGGCATTACACCCGCAGAAAAGACAGTCCGAACACACCGCGTTTAATGCATGCTGTGTCGGTGGAAAGCAGAGAAAGCGTTATCAGTCGTCTTACCTGCAGCAGAGTTGTCGAAGTTGGTTCCCGACTTTCTCGTCCGTCGCAGATGATTTACGTCACTAGTTTGTGCGACGGAGGGCCTCCCATATGTTTAGACTCCAAACTACTCAAAGCAGCAAAGTTCTGTTGAAATTCTGTTTAAAACACCCACTGTTCTCTGTGATCGTGATCTGAACACCTGCGATCATCTAGTTTAACACTGACAACCATCAGGAAACTTCAAGATTACTTTTGTAACCACTTGGAAGTAAAAGACTTTGATCAAACTTTTTTTTTTTTGGACACATTTTACAAAAATAACCCCAGCTCACAGTTCTAAATTATTACTTTATACTTAATGTGGCCAGAACACCAAATTAAGGTTTAACATTTTTCACATTTCTATGAACATAAAAACAAATATATAATCACAATGAAATATGAATGAAAATTAAATGTCATCATTTTGTGGAATAATGTTCTTTCGAGAGTGTTTTGTTTTAGATTTCTGTTTGCGAATCGCACATATTCTTGTTTAGTCACAGATTTTCTAGGTTAGACATAATGAAGCCACTGGCTTCTGTTTATTCATTTTCTTGATCATTTAAAAGTGTTTGTAGTTTCCATGCATTGATATATAAACCACCCATTCATGCAAAATAATTAAATGACGCACTTCTTCATATTCTTCAGATTTATTGAGGAAATCTGCCTGTCATTTGCCGTTACAATACAAATTATTCAAAAATCAAGCTTGTGTGGTTCGCACACAAAAAAGTTATCATCATAACAGGCCCCAAATACCATAGAAGGCAAATGTTTACAGTTTGCACAGCTACATAAATGAAGTAAAAAACAAAACAAAACAAAAAAAACAATAACCCTGTACTGGGGATAGAGATATTGTGACAGTGAATAACACATGCAGTGCAATTCTCTGGTCTTTCTGTTTATCTTGCAGTACCCTAAACTCTGCTCTTCTTTTTTTTTTTCATTTCTTTTTCTCCTCGTCCTTCTTGGCATCAGGTTTGGAGCCCGTCTGGGAAGCCAGCGAGCCCATGGCATTACGAATGGCCTCATTGTTGGGGTCGACCCCGGGAAGGTTTTCTAAAACACTCTGAAGGAACTCTGGATCTTGCATGACATCATAGTCCTCTTCGTCCTGAACACAGGGAATTAAAATGGTCTGTTTAATCTTCCCATTATGTCATAAATAACCAATTTAGATTTGATGCAGTAGAGGGATGTTCACCTTTGCCTCACTGGAGTCCATGTCAGCACCTGTGTCCATGTCCTCAGCACCAAATTCTGCAGGCAGATGGAAATAAAGTATATTACTATTGATGTGCAAACCTTGGCTGAAAGATGCACATCCAGTGAACTCCAAAAATCTTTAAAACTGTGTTACAGGATCATTTATTTTTAAACTGCAGATTACTAAAGGGTTTATTGTCCATTCAAATACTCAGAGATTTACAAGCGTTTCAAAATCACAAAACCTAAACATGCTCTACAGAGAGAAAACAACTGCAGCAGACAACATAAATGCTATAATTCCAAGTTCATATATTTCAAAATATTTACTACATTAGCTTCATATACAAATAACGAAAATAAAATTTCATTTACATCTGATAGTGTCCAGCCAAATAAGTGAAAGTGTTACAATTCAGTGCAATATTAGTGACCAGAACATCTACTTTCCTTAAATTCTACACTTTGGGAAAATAGAAATTAAACAGGGAAAAAGACACTTTGACTGTCACAAAAGCTTCTGTGCAGAATAAATTTCACTTAAGATGATAAAAAAAATAAAATAAAAAAAAAATCAAAGTGTGAACCTGCTCCTGATCCCTGCATGGACATCTGCAGCGCATAGGCAATCTGTTCATCCTCTGTCATACGGCTAAAGTCTGGAAGAGCCGGTGTGGCCGAGTCCGTATGCGGAACAGACATCTTCAAAAGGGCATCCTCAGACTCTGTGGCAGGATAATAAAAATATACAATGCGTACACAAAACAACCCATCATTCCAAATAGACAAAGTTGGCGGAGATCTTTTCACCATCGGCAGCAGGGGAGGGAATGCCGGCTTCGGCGGCTGATGCAACAGCAGCTCTGCGAGCTTCGTCCTCCTGCCGCTGCCTCTGCTCCTCCATCGACACCCGCAGAGCCTCGAGACGAGAACAGAAACCAGAGATTAGAAATAAGCTGTGCTTAATTAAGTGGGGGAAAAAAATGGAGAAAGTGCAGAATTAGTTCAATGTGAGGCCACAGAAATATCGAGTGAAGAATAAATACAGCAGATCAAAAGTCACCAATCAAAACACAATAGAATTATTTATTCATTATTATTTATATAGAACCATGACCCAACTGTTGACCCTAATAGATGTTGTTCTGAGTGTGTGTGAGATCTGTGCACGGTGTACTCTTAGATGATTGGAAGAAAACCCTTCCTTTCTTTCTGTTCCTTGTCTCACCAAGGCCAGCTCCGGGTCTGCACTTGGATCCACTCCAAACTCGAAGTCGCTCGCCCCCAGGCCCAGCACTGCACCGCCCTCCCCAGCCAGGATGGGCGAAGACAGCAGAGCATCGGCCAGACTCGGTCCTGGAGGAACAGTGACCAGGTGGGAACCTGCTCCTTCTTTCCCATTGAGCGTGTTAATGAAGGCCGTCAGCTTCTCTGTGTTCGACTCCTGAAGACGACAACACCCAAGCGGTCGGCGAGACACACAGAAAACAGCGTACGCAGAGTACAAACGTCAACAACAGACCATCGTTAAGTCTGAAACTTCCATGTAAAGATACCTCCTCTCCAAAGTTAATGACATCCACGTTGACCTTTTCTTTCTTCAAACGCTTTGCCATTTTGACCAGCTGCAAGAAAACAAGACTTTATTTATACGGCTATACATCCACTCCAGAAAGATTCAACAGGGACACGCTCTTATTAGACAAACTCTGTAAGTATACTTCTACATTGCATTGTGACCCAGAAATTTCATCACATAAAATACACAAACACTTTCGTACTTTGTGGGTCAACTTTGCTGTTGGCACATTTGGATTATTTGCACATAAACATTGCAAAAGCTCAAATTTTAGTTGCATATAAGACAGTGTTTACAGATTGCATTGATAGTTCAAAGTACATTCGACAGCTTATTTGCAGTGTCTCTTCATGTGTGTTGAGAAAGCGGTCACATAAAACATTATGTTTCTTCTTCTGTATATCTCACAACAGATTGTTGCAACACAATCGTCAAAACGATGCTCACTTCCTTTTCGTTGTCCTCCACCGGGCTGCCAACAAATGCGATTATGCGCATCTTGTGATTCTTCCCCTGTCTGTGCTTCAGCGCTAACTACAGAGAGGAGACAAAAACAGATCAGAGGAATAATTCCATTGTTTTGATGCTGGGTTTTTAGTGTGTTAGAACATCAAAATGAAGAACATTCAGGGCAGCAAACACAGGACATGCTCGCTGGAGACATTCTGTCAAAATAAAAGAGAAATGTAATCATTGACATAAAGGATTACTAAATTACACATCAGTGAGCCACATGTAGTTCTTAAGTGTTTTCTCACAGAGATTCAGCTTAATCAAGTTTTAGGTTAACATTACTGGTTAAAGCCATTTTCTCCAGTTATGATAAATCAGAAAATAAACTAAATTGAGTTATGTAGCACATTTTACTGGTCTCTGTTCATATCACATAAATGGCCATGTTCCCCCACATATTCAGATTCACAAACA
This sequence comes from Parablennius parvicornis, assembly GCA_900302745.1. Taxonomy (NCBI): domain Eukaryota; kingdom Metazoa; phylum Chordata; class Actinopteri; order Blenniiformes; family Blenniidae; genus Parablennius; species Parablennius parvicornis. The sequence goes on along the minus strand of OMNM01039510.1, from coordinate 30,341 downwards.
ATGGAAATGGCTGCCATGCAAGGCAAGATGTTTGCAAACCACTGGGAACAACTAGGGGTTCAGTATCTTCTCTCATTAACTGGGTCAAAACCATTTGTTATATCTAAGTCACCAAATGTTGTTACTGCGTGTTCATTGGAGTGGGGATGTCATCAGAGGTTCTTTAAACCAGAAATAAATGACTAATCTAATCAACCAGCATGTGGTCAAATTTGCTGCAGGCATTCACTTCCTTTAGAGGGTAAATCAGAGACTCACGTGTGCCACCCTGATGCCGGTGCAGAAGCTAATGTTTCCTCGAGGCTGCACAGCATGCAGCTTGGACAGTATCCTCCCGGTGTCTGGAGTCAGTGTGGTCAGCACCTCGCAGTTGCTACAAGATTCACAGAAGTTTTTTTTTTGTTTTTTTTTCAATTATATTTTGATCATATTTGAAATATCAGTACATTAACGGAACGGGGTTTTCACTTACTTGGCCATGGTAATGAGGCCAACGTTATTCTCGGGGTTGCTGCGTGTCTTGGAGTGGCAAACGATATTGACGGCATCCTGCTGAGCCTGCAGTCTAGTGGGTAAAAAGTCTCCATTCCGCATGTACTCACTGTTGTCCACACTTCGAGAAAAGAGCAACAGTGTAAATACGTGCTAGTCCTTGTGCACACTGGTTTTAAAATGGTTGTAAAGGTTAATCAAAGAAGGTAAACATCTGTGTTTAGGAGAGAAAATGGTCCAAAATTTACAATACATTACTTAAAACCTTTCAGTCTTATTTAGTTATCGCCAATAGCAGTTTTATATATGTGACTCGCCACTCAGGGGATAACATCTTTATGACACTTACAATGGCAATTAATTATTATTACCGGAAAATTTTCAAACAACAGTTAGTTACAACTACAAACACAATACAGCACATGATTTGATTATAAATTAAATGTTGGCTTTTTTTAAACAGATTATTGTTCAACCAGAAAGAAACAAGAAACAAGATAAAGCAGTATAGAACATAGATATACTGAGGTTTGATTTATGTATTTGCTATCACATGTGTCAATTTGTCAAAACATAATGATTTCAGGGTTATAATGTAAACATTACTCTATGGATTGGCTGATAGCCATCTTTACATATAAATATATTCAAGGACAAAATGTAAACAAAATCAGAAAAACACGTCCCTTTGAAGATCAGTTACGTGAAGGTGCTTTCTCAATGCATGCGACATTATAATATAGAGTTTGTTCAGAATAAACGGTGTTATGAAGATAACCTCTGAAAGATTCCAGCAAAACACAACAATGACAGCAGGCTTAGGTTCTGTTAGCTAGCTGATGCTAACACGTTAAAAAAAGCTCTTTTAATTTGCTCCCTTGATCAACAGATTTTACGTCAGTTGAATAAAAAAGTAAGCCAACAATTAGAAGACTATTCAGTCTCAAAATTCGTTAAATTGCCACGCCGTGTCTAAAGATGTTCGTAAAAAAGAGCACGTTAGCTTTCTAGCTCCTCCTGGCTAACGGCAGGTTAGAGAGTGACTCAGGGGGAAGCTCCAAAACGAGACCGAAACAAAGCTAACAAGCTCTCCCGGATGATCCCGAGAGCAGCATCGGAAGTATATTTTGTTGACTGAACGGACAGCTCAGCGTGAACAAGACTAACGGGTAAATATTCAACTTTAAACACATTTAAAGTTCCTCACCAGACCATAGTACTTTCAAGCACCATCTTGAAGTCGGTAGGTTTCTACGTCATCACTGAGGGTTTGTGGGTAATGAAGTCTTGAACTCCGCCGACTTCACAACTACAATAATAATAATAATAATAATAATAATAATAATAATAATAATAATAATAATAATAATAATAATAATAATAATAATAATAATAATAATGAAACTGAGTATCAATATTGTTATCAATAAATTAACCAGGGGTTTGCATTTCCAAAAGAAAATGCAAGTGTGAATGCTGAAGACTGAACTGTAATCCTACTGAAGGGAATGTTTCATACAATCCTAAACTCTCAAATCGAATAGTTTGGCTTTCTCAGTGTAGTCCCCTCCAATAATTACACATTCATTACACTTTCATTACAAAGGTTAAATGTGTGTACTTAACCGATTTGCTCTAATTGATTTAGGATGTTCACAAGAAGCCAGAAAACTATCATTAAAGTTTACAAAGCTCAGGTATGAAAATCCACAATAAGCACAGATTAGTTTTTGAGAGAGTCCTTAATCTGACACACATCACAACTTTACTGTTGGAAGACGTGCATTCAGGGTAATACCAGGTTACCAGGGCAGGTCAATGTACTCAAGTATAGATTACATTGAGTCTCTGCTGCTTTTAACCACATATCTGTTTAATCAACTGATGAGGCAGCGCAGCTGCCATGATTGCAGACATTTCAAAATCTCTATTTTGTGAGCAAATGTGATTGAAGGTTGTTTTTTATTCACAATCAGTAAAATAAACAGGAAATGATTAAACACTAATCTAAAAAAAAAAATACAATACAATGTTTGGTTTTCTGTCTTAATACAGTAATACTGTTAGAGCATGAGGAAATTGTAGCTGTGAAATGGTTTTGGATTTTCAGCAAACCTGGAAAATATAGGATACAAATGTCTTTGAAGAAAATTCAAAATGGGATTTATACTATCAGCTCACCTTTGACGTCACATGTGAGATCTCACTGGTCAGGCTCATGCAGGTATTGCCTTTTTTTTTTTTTTTTTTTTTACTAACAATCTTGTCTGGGTGGGTGGGTTTGTTCTTTGTGACTGAGCTGGATTAGACTTGAAAGTAAAATCTGCTTCACCTCTACTCCTTTTTAAATTGGATTGGTGCTCTGGGTCTTTAAAACAGCTTCTGCATGATACAAAGACAGGAAATGGGCTTGAACAGGCTTAAATGAGACATCACTTTTACATTTTGTGCAGTCTCTTTTGAAGAATTACCTGCAGAATTGCTTAGTTCATTCAAAGAATAATTTATCATAAAGCCAAAACTCCACCTCAAAAAATGCATTCATCTGAACTTATCATTCAGCACATTGATTATTATTCATTACTCTATACATTTATATTGCACTGAGAGCTGAACTAAGTTTTCGATGTCAGTGTCATGTTCAGAGATATGCAGAATGTGTCAAAGTTTGGATAACCTGTAATAGAAAAGAGAAATCTTATTATTGTGAGTGTATTTTGATAGCAATACAATTTTGTACTACCCTTGACCATCAGTGTGATTTCAGTCGTGACAACTTGAATGATGCATAATAACTTCATACCTGCACATTATTAATCATTGCTGCTGCTGAGTTACACTAATAGCTTCTGCCAAGTTGTACCGTCCAATAATGTCAGGGTCTAATCCTCCCCAGCTAATGAACTGGCAAGTAGGATTTCAGGTACAGAGAGAACCACAACCTGAACCCACAACACACCACGTCAGAGGACCAGAAGTGGAGAGTAAGCCCTGCTCAAGACACACACTGGCTCGAAGTGTCTCGTTGATGGAAGAAACATTTGTAATTAAGAGGGAAGGTCATAGGGTGGGTGCAATCCTGCAGGAATTTGTTTATTTACTGCAGCTCTCGATTTGACAGTCTGCACCAGAAGAGAAATTTGGTAAGTGTTGCTTTTCGTCTTTTTAAAGCGATCTTGAAATACACTGGTCCTAAACACTCTGAGTAGTTTTACTATGCATTTTACACAGTATTAACTACTTCTCTTTCAATATCTGCTGAACTATTTTCATAGGTCAGAAATATTTGATCAGAAGCCTCACACAACAAAATCCCCCAGTGCTACTTTCCCCTTCGGGTTCATTTTTAAAAATCATATTTACTGTTTCTTTTTTAAAAACTCTCTTTGAGATGATTAACTCGCTTCTCTTTAGTGCTCCATTTGTTTAAAAACATTTAACAGCAATATGTAGGTTAATTAACAAGGAGGTCAATTATCTGCATGTTAAGCTCTGGTATCAACAGTCAGTGTTAATTGGCTTGAGTAAAGTCAGGATAGGATGCAGCCAACAGCATCGTTTCCTGTACCAACTGTACCAGGTCAGCACAGAGTAGCTGTTGAACATCAAATATACTTCACACAAGTCCAGTGGCCACTATAGGTTGCCTGTCTGATTTAGTATGAGACATTATTTTCTGCATCAAGGCTCAGCATGCAGTGTTTCATCTATAATGATAAAATATGGTTTAATAATTGTTGTTTTAAATAAATAGAGATTTTGACTATATACTAACTATTTGCACAAAGGTCAGTAATACTGGAATAAGTCCAAAGTGAATTATGCATATACATTCTTAAACTTAATGCATAATTATTGTTATTGCATCATTGTTGAGGCTTGGAGGGAATTTTCTTCTGCAGCTTGTAGTACCTCAAAAGGCTGATGAAATAAACAAGCTTGGACGGTTCAATTGGAGCTAATGTTGTTTCCTGGTGCCGCATCTCCCCAAATCCCCCTCTTTGCGTGAGTGTGTGCTACACATGCAATGCATCATTGTGTACGCAACCCTCATCCGAAGCATCTGAAATGAAAAAGAAAAAAATTCAAACTTCTTCAATAATGTTTTGAACAGCAGGGTGCAGCATATTCCAACATTGTTCCCTATTCACCTGCTGAGGGTTTGGCCTGAAAGACTTCAAGCTTTATTTTCAGCAACAGGTCAGATTAAGTGGATACTGTGAACGACACGCGTGTGTGTTTGCCATCCCGAATTAATTAGGCAGTATTAAGCTGTAAGTAAAAACAGTAACACCTGGCTTAGCTCAAGGTATCGTAAAGCCACATGCAATTAAAAAAACTGAGAAAAAAACACAAATTGATCTTAACGTTTTATGACACAGTCAGGTTTATATCTTGGACTACGGATCTCTTCTTTATCCAGTGTTTGCCACTTTCTAATAACAAAGTTATAACAGATTCAAAATTTTAGAGTGTTTGATAAAAAACCTTAAAAGAAAAACATTATGCTGAAAAAAATTTGATTCAACCTTGCCAAACGGCTGAAGCAGATTAAACTTGTATAACCTTCAGGAGGAAACATTTCCAAATATTTTACTCATAGAACTGCTCCAACCTCATCATTAGATCAGGATGTCTTGTATGTATGCATATCAGGATATTTGTTTAGTATTTGGTCTGTATAGGTCCTGAAGTACCACTAAGATTTCATGTATGCACTCTTTCTCAATAGCTCCTTCCTCACGTTCTGTGGTGATTTCAAAGATTCTTCTTAATTAGCACATAGTAAAGTTATAAACTGAGACATTAACCTTCGTTGGTGATCCTTTAAGCCGTCCGCAGTCACTCCAGGCTTCTTCAGCTCTCAGAGTATTGTGCAGGGTGCCCGTGAAGTGGGATTTGTGTGCTATTAGTTCAAATGAATCATTCATGATACATATTGTAAGGGCAGCTTTAAACTCAGATAATCACTGAGACCTGCATGATTAAACGTAGCACACTGCAAAACAGAAGTGAGTCAAATAAGAGGAAGGTTGGAAGACAGAGAATGTGTGTGAGAGACTGAGAGCACATGATACCTCAAAAACAAGTGAATCAGTGATTTATTATGGAAGTGAAAAGTAATTGACACACACGACAGTAATTGATTTAATGCAAGAGCAGTCAAAAATGTCTATTTACTTTGGTGGTCAGTTTATCTTCATAAAAAAATTTACCTTTTTTCATTTGAACATTTAAAAAAATCAGTCACATGTCATGTAACAGAATTCTTGTAAATGTAATATATTTTCATTTCAATTGGTTATTTATTTATTTGACAACGCTAATGCTCATCAATGAACTGAAAGAACAGTAAATAAGCCACAATTAAAATGGCAAAAAATAGGTCAAACAGACTCAACACACATCCACCCAAAAACCCAAATATACATCACATAAAATGAAAACAACCAAACAAAAAAACAAAACAAAGGATCTTAACACAATAAATGTATCACAACCACTCACCAATTCACATCACTGCTTCACGGGATATTATACAACCACAAAAAAAAAAAAAAAATTGATCATTGATATCAAAATAAACTAAATGGTCAAAAATCCTTCAGATATGACTTTGCATAAAAGAAGACAACCAACAGGAGGAATACATAAGATATAAATACACTATACCACATTTAGAAATTTGTATTGAGCTCAGTCATATGTTCCTCTGGTGTGTCAGCATGACATACTAATAAACTAAAGAATTCAAACTGTATCTGAATAGAATCTGATTATAGGTCTATTGATATGCTAAATAAAAACATTTTTCCAGCACTTTGATGGTTTTTTTTTTTTTTTTTTTTGTGTGTGGTTTTGTGTGTGCCAGATAAAGGCGACGCCATGGATATCGGTGGTTTGGAAACTGTTGTGGCGAACTCTGCCTATGTGTCTGCCCGGGGCAGCGTGGATGGATCTGCAGCAGCCGCCATGCGTGACAAGAAGATGCGCGCCAGGCTGAAACTCCCACACATTCGAGATTGTGAGCACATGAAGACAACGGTGGACTCGGCCTTCGAAAGCATGTGTGTCAAACAGCCCATCGGCATGCGCCTGTTCCGGCAGTTTCTGGAAAGCGACGCAAACCATAAAAATGCTGGTGAGCTGTGGAAAGACTTTGGCGACTACAACATATGCCAAGAGAAAGACAGAGTGCAGAAGGCTCAAAAAATAGTCAATAAATACTACGAGTCAGCTTCAAAGAATTTTTGCAAATTCCTGGAGGAGAAGGCCATCAGTCGGGTGAAAGAAGACTTCAAGAACGTCCGTGGTGACCTGTTCAAAGAGAGCGAACAGCAGCTACTCAAACACTTGGAGAAGTCGGCATTGGACGGCTTCAAGAACAGCATGTACTTCTTGCGCTACGTTCAGTTCAAATGGCTGGAAAGCCAACCTGTGGATGAGGAGTGGTTCATGGACTTCAGGGTCCTGGGTAAAGGAGGGTTCGGGGAAGTGTTTGCTTGTCAGGCAAAAGCAACGGGCAAAATGTACGCCAACAAGAAGCTGGAGAAAAAAAGGCTGAAGAAACGTAAAGGCTATGAGGTAAAGCACCGACAGGTTATCTAATTCCACCCATAGCCGTTGTTATCAACCACATCACTCATGACAATGGGATGACTGAATAAGTGGCAAACTGAAAATGAGCGTCGGTAGGAAATAAGGAAGAAAGTGTGCGAGTGGAGTTCCCAGCATGTGCAGGGGTTTAGCTCTCACAACGGCTCAATGCAAAGAAGCTTGAGACCCTATTAAAGCCCTCACAAAGAAGCTCAGAGTCCCATACATAAACAATGCGCTCAACTAAAGCCCACTGCTTCTAAAAGCATCAGTGGATAATGAACTTTAGTTCTGCTGGGAGCAGTGCTACAATGCAAGTCAGAAGGCTGAAGATCGAACGTGCAAACCTTTATCTCCAGTGAAATGAATCAGTTCCCCGATCTGGTTGAAAGTGCACGATCCACAAAAGCCGGGTGGCAAAACTTCAAATCACCAAACGTCTTTTTTTTGTGGTTATGAATCATGTTCTTGCGTTTGACTTGTCTTTAGGGAGCAATTGTGGAGAAGCGCATCCTTGCCAAAGTTCACAGTCGCTTCATCGTGACGCTGGCTTATGCCTTCCAGACCAAGACTGACCTCTGCCTGGTCATGACCATCATGAATGGAGGAGACCTCAGGTGCTCTTAAACACCAATCATACAAAAATAAGATTGTAAAGTCCAGCCAGTAACTAGTTTCTGTCATTGAAATCACAAATGCAAAATAACATCTTATCACTTTGAACATTTGCCTCAAATCTGACATCTGCCTCTCTTACTCATCCACAGATAATCCAATAACATGCTGCTGTTTCTCACAGGTTTCATATGTACAATGTGGACGAAAAAAATCCTGGCTTTAATGAGAAGCGAGCATGTTTCTATACAGCTCAGATTGTCTGTGGACTGGAGCACCTCCATCAGCACAGGATCATCTACCGAGATCTGAAGCCCGAGAACGTGCTGCTGGATGATGCAGGTGAGCCGCGTGATCTGCCTGCATTAACTGATATTTCATCCTTAAATGCTCAGACGGGTGGGCTTAATAATAATAATCATCATCATCATCATCATCATCATCATCATCATCATCATCATCATCATAATACATTTTATTTATAACGCTCTTTACATTTAAACAATCTGAATGTGCTACAGAAAAATAAAAGGTAGGTCACGGAAAGAAAAACAGTTAAAGTTTAGAAGGAACACCAAACACAATTAATAGGATTTCTTTTGTTTTAAAGGTAGGTTTTTAGTCCTGATAGTTGAAGCTCTGTGATGGGGGCTTTTCCACCCACATAATACTTTAGAGTTGTCATATATTCACAAAATCTTGGCATGAATAAAAATGAAATATATTTACAATAAATTGGGGTTTTTATCTTTTTTTTAAATGAACAGAATCCCTTTGATTTTGATGAGGACACATGGCAAAAAAATTTCATTTTCTGTTCAAATATCCAGATATAACTGTTGTAACCCCAGCTGTTTTCACTCAGGACATGTCCGTCTGTCTGATTTGGGTCTGGCTGTGGAACTTCCGCCAGGAAAAGACAAAACTACTGGATATGCTGGTACTCCGGGTGAGTGAACACATCGAGTTAAAACAATTTTTTGACTGGACTTAAAATTGTTCATAAATGTGTAAAACGTCAGTACAATCTTGGCAGCCATGTCTTTGGGTCTATTGTGTGTGATTCAGGTTTCATGGCTCCAGAGCTGCTCGAGAAAAAGGAGTATGACTACACAGTGGACTACTTCACTCTGGGAGTCACCCTGTATGAAATGATTGCTGCCAAAGGGCCCTTCAGAGTACGGGGAGAGAAGGTACTGTACACATAACTTTATTTCACCTGTTTGCCTTTGTTTAGTGTCATTTCTCAGTTGCCACATCACGCCAATATATCACGGTTGTCCTTCAGGTTGAGAACAGCGAAGTAGCACGCAGGATCATAAACGATGCAGTTTCTTACACGCCGGTGTTCAGCAAAGATTGCAAAGACATTTGCGAAGGCCTGATGTTGAAAGACCCGGCGAAGCGTCTGGGATTCAAAAATAACGATTGCGAAGAGCTCAAGAATCAGCCCTTCTTCAAGGAGATCAACTGGGGCCGTCTGGAAGCAGGTGATGCTCATATGTAAAACACATAAATTGAAACACACATTTCTTGTCCATTCAAGACAAATAAATGACAGGTAGGAAAAACAGAGAGAGAGAGAGAGAGAGAGAGAGAGAGAGAGAGAGAGAGAGAGAGAGAGAGAGAGACACCTTTGTTAAATGGACCTGTGTAGTGCCATACAAACTCATTCTGGCCCTCTGACATTTCTCCATCTTAACTTAGTTACTTTTGTGCTTTAAACACAAAGTCAAGAAAATAACAAAAAGGCTCAATTGAATTGCTTGTGGCTAAAAGTTTCAGTTGTAAAGAAACAATGGAAGTGCTTGAAGTCTCTACAGTAGTTATGGATATATAGTGAGCAAAAAAAAAACGTGTTCATTAAGTAACTTGACCTCAGTGTGCAAATCTGCTTAACTGTGTGGATGACAGAGAAAACTATCAAGTGTGTGGCAATATGGAGAGTATCCAGTGAGCACAGAATAAAGTGCACGTCAACATATGCAACAAATATATACTTTCAGCAGCAACTTGTGGCAAATAAACAGTTCCAGTCATCACTCGAGCTGCTTGTTTTACTTCCTAACAGTTGAGTGAGGAAGTTATATAATTTAGCTTAAAGCTAGCAAACAGGAATATTTACATTAAACAGGTCAAATAAGAACTGGGGGGAAAAAAAACACCCGTCAAGTTTGGTTTGTTTTACTCATTCAAAAATGATGTTAATGTTTCAGAAAACAGTCTCCAGGTAGTGATGAGGAGCCGTACCTTCCTCCTGAGGACTGAAGTAAATGTTAGTATCAGAGTTAATGTCCTTATTTACTACTACTAATTTACTACGGGTTGGCACTGCTTGCGACTTTAAAAAGGCAGGGTGTGTGTATGTGTGTGTGTGTGTGTGTGTGTGT
>OMNM01039510.1:0-20150 GCA_900302745.1 Parablennius parvicornis | reverse complement strand
ATGATCTGTTTTGTTTAATTCAGAGCCTTTCCCAGCTGGAAATAGACAGATTGGCCTTGGTCATGAATATCTAATAAGTGTTTGCTCTCCGTATCATTTGTTTCTTTTCTTGATATCTAATCAAAAAGCTGTAAACCAGGGCTGTCAAACACAAGGCCTGTGAGCCAAAACTGGTCAGCAAGAGGCTCCAATCCGGCCGGACAAACCACCATGCAAATTATAAAAGTTCCAAAGAAAACATTTATTTTACAACAAATCTCTTCAGAGTAGTGGACACAACACGACACTGAGACCTGAGCTGAGAGTTCGGTGATGCTGCCATGAAAGGTACCTACCTCATTGCTATTAAACTAGCCTCAAAGTCATTCTTTCATGATGAGAAACATGAATAATAAAACAGCTATAAGACAAATGTTGCGGACATTTCACTGTATTTTGCAGCAGAAGGTTGAATTAAAATTGGCTTTATATTGACATTGTTGTCATTTTAAATAGTAATTGTTTTGTTTTGTGAAAATATGGACATTTTCATCGCGTATACTCAGCACTACGACAACAGCAACAACAATAACACAAAAAGCGTTGAAGTTTAAAGGTTATAACGGTGCCAATTTACCCGTCTGGCACATTGAAGATAAAATGGAGCTGTATCTGACCCCTGAACTAAAATTAGTTTTGATACCCCTTCTGTAAACTCTAATGTACCTTTATATATATATGACTGAATCCTACAGCTGAGAGTCACTTCATAATCTCCCGATGATTCTTTTAAATTGGAATATTAACGTTTAACATTAATAAGAATTAACATTTTCTCTGCAAGTTTGGCGGACAGACACATTCTTTCAAAAGACAAAAATAAAACACCACAAGATGTGTTTTATAAGATTTTTTTTTGGTGACCTCCATCTTGTGTGCTTCATCTAAAGGTATGATGCCTCCACCGTTTGTCCCTGATCCTAAAATGGTCTACGCCAAAGACATTGACGACGTGGGAGCCTTCAGCACAATCAAAGGCATCGTGCTGGACAACAAAGACGCAGAGTTCTACAATGACTTTGCATCCGGCAACGTCCCGATCCCCTGGCAGGAGGAAATGGTCGAGACAGGGGTGTTTGGAGAGCTGAACATCTGGGGAGAAAATGGAAAGCTTCCCAATGATCTCGACCCAAACTTTGTGGAATCAAAAGGTGGAGGCTGTGTCCTGCTTTGAATTAGAGATGGAAATACTATATTAACACACTTAGATGTGGTGAGTGTTCATTTGGTGCCACTCACTCCTAATCAGATGCATATTCACAAAGGTACTATATATTTTATGTACCTTTATTGGGATATCTGAAACAATTATAGGGTAACTATATGCCCGATAAAATAAAAGTAATTTGATGAAAACAAAGTGTAAAAATGACCACACTGTTATTGCCTGTTGTAATCCTAATGCAGATCCACATTTTGTGTTTAGTGAGAAAAGACTAAGTACTTAAACAGGCAAATTTTCTGAACCAAAGAAAAGCTGCTGCATTGACAGTACAATGTTATGTAATTACTTTATTTCTTTCATTTTACTTTTATTCTTTAATATCAGTAGATATTATTTAACAGTAGCGTTTTAGAAAGAAATGTATATGTATAGCTAAAAGCATTTAATAAAATCTTGCAAGCACGAAATATGTTTTGATCCTTTGATCCTTCACGGTTTGTTCCAGGTTTCACGTAGAAACAACAGAAAGATGCTATAAATGTGCTGTATATGATATAGATTGACTTGAATTTGTTCTAAAGTGACATTTAGGTAATCTTAAAAGTATAATAGTCTTCAATCATAACTGAAAACAACATCACACCTGTTTACTTGCTTAAGTGTGACTTTATCAAACCACCACATATTTCAGATTTAACCACAAAAAAAATTTTTTTTTTTAAAGACCCAGCTGTGAAACTACAAACTGTCATTTGTGATATTTATCTTGTATATAAAGAAAGAGAGTCTGTGACACGGAGCAGCAGCACATGAGAAATTCTCTCTCTGTTAAAATGGGAGGTCTACACAAGAAAAGAAAAACAATATTATTCATTTAATCAGTTGCTCTTAATTAGGAAAATAGCAGTGCTAGGAACCAGTATCCAGAGTACAAAAAGACACACATGAAGAAGTAAATATAGAAAGACGCTTCACACAGTAACTAAGCTCAAAATATAAACACAGATGAAGGATCACACTAATACATCGAATAAAATTCAAATTACGTGCCTGTGTGTGTGTGTGCAGTGCCTTCACTGAAACTCTACTACACACTGCACACAAATACTGACTATTCAAAGTTATACATATGACACATTATTGAAACAGGTTTTGCTGCAGGCACGAATTACTGAAAGCAAACATGACTCATACCCTTAATTTTAATCTGTGGATTCTCACACAAAGGCTTATCCCATTCCATAGTTCATCAAGGAACCAGGGAAAATCCAGTCGTGTGGTGCCTAACTGTGTGTGTGTGTGTGTGTGTGTGTGTGTGTGCTTGACTGCTTTTCCTGCAGCAGCCATTAAACTATCCCAGAAATCAAAAATGCCAAAAGATAATATATAATCCCTGATTACAATTTGATTGATTGGCTGGCGGCCTGTTGAAAGCAGGTTTATTTGGAGCAGACTTTCCCTTGAGGCAGGGAGGTCGACGCGGACACAAGTGGATGAGTATACCTGCTGTCTGAGGAAAGGAGGAAGAAATCAAACATTAACAGACACAAGACTATATGTTAAAGTCTGAATGCTATTACAATGTTATGACAGTACTTTGAACTGTTCTTCTGATTGCTGACGGGCAAATTGGACAATTTGATAAGATATCTATTATAAATGATCACATTCAAGTTTGTTATAAACAAAGAAAATTTTCACCTCTAGATTAATTTTCACAAGTCTGTTAGAGACTACTGTGTAGAGATACACAGCTAAAGTACAAAAACTTTAATTTAATTACATTTAATCTTGTATTTCCGCACATTTCTATATGTTTCCTCCACATAAAGGGAGAAGTAATATATCACAAGGGTGTGCCAGAGCAGCCTGGCCTTTGACCAGTTTATTTAAGGTGAGAACACTGTATTATATCAGAACTACTTTTCAACAGAGCAGACGTCCAATCTATATGCTCAAGCTAAAAAAGAAAGGCATCTTTTGTCCCGCTGCAAAGGTGTTAATGCTTAACCAGCGCTGGGGAAAAAAGACACTTTCTGTCTCCAATAAGTCACACAGACACATTTCACCCAGCTTTCAGTGTTTGTTTTACTTTATAGTCAGTCGTTCCCCATAAATTTTTACTTAAGGGACTTGAAATAACCTCTCTAAAATTACTTGCTACTAATGATGTGAAAGATGATACAAGCAGGACCAGATTATGTGAACAACTGAAAACTTTCTACACACCATCATCCCACAAGTACAATGGGGACGTCTCTTTAAGAAATGTGTCATCACGTCATTGAATCTTTTACTTATTGTCTGTTTTTTCATGTAATTAGTTTCAATTTGATGCAGATTTTCATTTATGACCAAATTATTCCTGACAGGATTTTCAATAAATGTTTTGTAGAATGAAACACAATGCTCGTTAAATGTCTCCTGAAGTGCCCTCAGAAGCACCTCACAGCAAATCTGATGGGATTGACCGGGGCAATAACTCCCGTCTTTAAAGCTGTTGGCTCTTTGATTTAGAGCCTTGATGACTGTTTTACAAGAGATTATCTCGATCTCCACTGCCAATCAAAAGAGGAAAGAAAGGCTCATTGCACACTTACATTTCTATAGTACCATACCCAGCACATGAAATGTCATCAATTTTGGGCGGGAATAGCAGACTTATAATGTAGCAACAGCCAACAAATCAATGTTCAAATTCGTCCAGGTTTGAGTGCATGAGAAAAAAAAGTCAGTTCTCACTCACCCAAAAATGTACATCAGATACAGAGGGTACCAATAGTGCTCTTCACAGAGGCAATATTGTTGCTGCTAATTACTGGTAGAAAGTTACCTTCAAGATGAAAGAAACCCTGGAGATTTTAGCACTTTTCTTAAGTTTTGGAAGCTGGATATTGAATTTTGTTTCACTCCAAGATCAGTATTGGAAAGAGTCCACCCAAGATGGGAGCGTGATTATAACCTCCACAGTCTATGAGAACCTCTGGATGTCTTGTGCCAGTGATTCAACGGGGATCTATAACTGTCGAGACTTTCCATCCCTTCTTGCTCTCCCAGGTGAGTAAAAGTAAACTCAGCTTCACAGTCTTTTGAAAAGAAATGCATATATCCTACATAGTTCCAGACAAGTGGTTTCACTGGGATTACCTGCTTGGTGTTTATCAATATTTAGAGCTTTGTACATTGTCATTCAAACTTTACGTTATACTCTGATGATTCAGCATTATTTTATAGCTGATGTTGCACTTTCTGAGCTGATATTTGAAGAAAAGTACACTTTTCAGTTCTTTAAAAGATTGAAATTTACACTTCTATTCTTTCATATTCCAAATCAAGATGAATTATTAAGTAATAGAATGATTATGGACTACACACTGTATAAAGAGCTAGATAATCCTATTATGTCATCTTGCCTTTTGCTGTTAACTGTTAATTCACTTTTGAATTAAATCAAATTATTTTATTATTACTGTCATTATTAGTAAAGAACAAAATAAGTTTGTAAATATAATAAATATATCCATATCTGGAATTGGTTGTGTTTCAAATGCAAGTGTGTTTTCCTTTTTGTCATCGAATGTTATTGTAAATTTTATGGGAATGTCTGAAGGCATAACTTGTTCTGGATTAGATTATTACCTGCATTATTATATCAATTTCTAAAAAAAATATCATAGAACTTACAGCCATTATTGGAAGACGTTAACTTTATAGTATCCATGTCCTTTTAATTTCATAACATTAACAATCTTTCAATCGTGGTGTCCACTGTATTCAGATTTTGTAATATTCATATTATTGTGGTATTTAACAAATGGTAACAGTATAAGAAAATAACCAGTAAATAAATCTATTTAAAAGTCTTGATATTTATAAAACTACAATGTCATGCAAAACTGAACCACTATAACTTTGTGTTGATGTAGTCAGCATGGGCCAAAAATGTTTTAACTTCTGGAGTTTGTCTTTAAACCAATGGGAATAAAGTCAAACCTTTTTGTATGTATGAACAAAAACACCATGGTGATAAAAGTCTAATAAGTCTTTTGGGATGTCAGCCAAGCAAACATCTTATCTGTGCCTCAGAAAACTTCACTCGGTCTTCTAGATCAGTCTGGTGGTGATGCACCCTGACCCCTCAGTGCCAAAAAAAAAAAAAAAAGAAGTCCCATCACCCCTTGAAAAGAGGGTGAAGTGTAGAACCAATAAGTGACTTCAATCCCATCAGTAATCTTTAATATTGTTGACACAGTGTTCAAAGCGAATGGCGAAAGGTGACAAATGGCTTCATGTCTATAGACGTTTGTAAGTAGTTTGAAGGCTGGACTTCACCTCGCTGTTGTCCCGTACGTTGGGTAAACATTTAGAGACTTTGAAAAGGTTGAATAGAAGTGGGAATAATGGGGAAAATCATAAGTGGGCTGTTAGGAATTAATCATTGATTTGTGGATTTCTGTGGCACATTAGCACAAGGGTTGCTGGGAATTGATGTGGCACATTGAGGCTGTGTGGCCAACAAATCCTCCGGTTTTTGAAGGAAAGATACCCTGCAGAGTTAACGTTTGTATTCAGCGTTCTTCTCTTCGGATCACACTATACTGGTGTCACTGAAGGAGCAAGGAAATATGAATCCATCTGTGGAAGCTTTTGCTTTCTTTCTGGGCTTTCTGGCATGGCTCATGGTTGGGATTGCCCTTCCAAATCGATACTGGAGGGTCTCCACGGTGGACGGTAATGTGATCACCACATCAACCATCTATGAAAACCTGTGGATGTCCTGTGCAACTGACTCTACAGGAGTTCACAACTGTCGGGATTTTCCATCTCTGCTTGCACTTAGTGGTACGTTGCCGACACAGAAATTGTTTCGTTGGTACCAGTGACGATCAGGCTCAAATGCTTTCCATCTACTCAGTTACTCGGGGTTGTTTAGGACAATGACGTTGCAAACAAGTTACTTTGTTCTTGAGGAAACTGTGTCAAACTGTTGTGTTAAGGAAGAGTATTAATCTGTGTACAGTCTGTACAGTGAACCGAACCGATCTTGAAACAAACACAACAGTAGATATATTAAGTATTAGTGCCTTCGGTCACTTTTACCTTATCTTAATGAGTTGATGAGGTGCACTGTTAAGATTACAAGCGTCTGCCGTGTTGTATATCATCAGTAGTGAAGCGATGTAATGAGATACGACGAGACGAGAAAGCACAAACAAGCACAACCACAATAAACTTAACTAAAATGCTTAAAATAACAATATTTTACCAAATCAGACTTGATAACAGTGGTGAGTCCATGGAAGCCTATTAAATGTTAGTGATGATCCTAGTAAACTTCTTTAATTATTTGCTCCTAAAGGTAAATAGTTACTATGGATATCAGTCAAACAGTATGTGTATTAGTAAATAGTACAAGTGGATTGCCTAAAACTGAAAATACTTAACTGCATTCATGTGTTAAACATTTTTACAATACATAGATTGTTAGACTGATCCTCAGAACTACTTTTATTGGATGTTAAAGATTTGATCAAGAAAAGCAAAAATACTTTTCATATCCAATCTGTACATAAACACTGTGACCACCATGAAGCCAAATAGAAATTCTTAATCAATTTCTCATTTAAATGTGATAGACTTGATTTGTTGTTTATTATTTTTGGCTGCATGTTAAATATAAAAAAGGCAAACGAGTCACAAAACACACCATATGTAAAAAAAAAAAAAAAAAGTTCCTCTGGATTTTATACGGTCCGCCATTGTTGTGAGTAAACACCTCCATTGTATTCCTTGTTGTTTGCACACAGGGTACATTCAGGCCTCCCGAGCACTGATGATTGCTGCCATTGTCTTCGGAACGTTTGGACTCGTGGCTTCTCTGGTTGGAATGCAGTGCTCCAAAATAGGCGGAGAAAACTATGTAGTGAAGGGGAGGATCGCTGCGATTGGAGGAGCATTCTTCTTGTTGCAAGGTAAACAGTTTGCAGTTGAACTGCTCATGGTTTTTCTTGTCAGGCTTTTTTTTTTTTTTTTTTTTTTCCAAATGAGCATTTATCACTTACCTGAAAAGATAGTTGTGTTCTGACTTTAGAGCCAACATTAATTCCTGATTTAAAAAAAAGAAAAAAGCTTTTTCCACAAGAAATTTCACACAACCTTTCCACCCAGAAATGATCTTTACACAAAACACCTGAGTAGAAAAACATGTCTGGCATGCCAATCTCTGTGTACAGAAGATAAGGTATCAGAAAATGGTGCACCAGTTCAAAAGGTTATCCTGAAACTATTTACTACCAAAGGCCTGTTTTTAAAAAATGTCCATGATTTGTTTGAGTGTGAGGTTAAGTTGACAAAGTGAGACTCCAAAAACGGCAATCAATTGAACTTGGCAGACTATCTTAACTTCGTTTTATTGTATAGCGTGGCAGGATTGGGGTTTAAATGCCAATGTATCAGCACTTAGCTTTGTTTCATATAAACGGCCTCATAAAGCAGATTTTTTTCATGGATATTCTTTAACCCATGAGGAATGACAGCTGTACACTCTCAAATTAGCTTAAGTTACCAACTTGGATTGTTTGTATTGTCTGTCAATTCAAACTAATATTTAAATGGTGAAAAGTAAACCAGGCTTTGTGTTTTGAAGGGCTTTGCACGCTGATCGCTGTGTCTTGGTATGCGGCCAACATTACTCAGCAGTTCTTTGACCAACTTTATGCAGGGACAAAGTAAGTCATACATACATATGTAATTCAAGCCGGACCACCAGGAAATCAGACAATACGTGATGCCTAACGTTGTTCGGTTAAATGTTTCTGTATTGCAGGTATGAGATTGGAGAGGGCCTGTACATCGGTTGGGCTTCAGCCACGTTGGCCATTTGTGGAGGTTCGTGCCTGATGTGCGCCTGCAGATTCAAAACTCCCAGTGAAAAAGTGTGAGTATCTGATGACGAACTTCCTGCCCCGCTTAGCAAAATTCTAAAAAAAAATAGTTCCTCTGTGTGTGTTTAGACCATATCCATACCAACCAGCCTCCAGAGGATATGTGCTCTCCACAGTGGCAACGTCTCAGGCAGCTCCAAGCAACTATGGAAGAAACGCATACGTCTGAGAGGGAAACCCAGCAGCATTTGTTCCCTGGATTTTTCTGTTTTAAGAGAAAATGAAGACTTAAATGTCTTGAGAGCGCTACAATGCATTTACTCCAAATCTTTGATTCTGTATTGATTTTGTGTTTTCATGACGTATATGAATGTGTAGTGTTTTAATCATCTCAATATTGCTTCTGTATTTGAGCATCATATATGTACATAGTGAGCTCCAAAGTAAAGTTTTCCATTTCACAAGTACAAACAGCACTGAGGGCTTTAACAGTTTGATTTGGGATCTTCTTGTTTTACTTACACATAATCATTTCAGGCCTTTTTTCACTTTAATGATAAAAAACACAACATAACCATTTTAGATCATTACTTTTAAGTAAATCTATGTATAAAGGGCAGGAATACTTAAACTTTGGATCATCTACTTTCTGTAGGATGTCTGTGATAAATCATATCACATTTGATTGTGATTTTTAAAGGTTAGAAGGACAGCGTGTTCTTGGTAATATATCTGAGAGTACCTGGCGTTTGAATAAAACAATATCTGTTTCTCATATTGCCTTTCAAGTTTGCTGTTATTACATTAAAGGTATCTCATATAAACACAACGTACACCAGATGTTTGACCCATATTGGCTTTATTTATCTTATTAGAAAAACAAGAGGAACAGCGTTCAAACTTACATAAGTGTTACTTTTTCAGTTGATATGTATTTGTTTTTGACATGGGTGTATCTTTTAAGATGTATTGTCATGACTTTATGAACGTTTTATACCTGAATAAAAACTGTTGTGTGACTGAGTGTTGTATCAGTAGTTAGTGATGAATTTCTACAAGTGATTAAAACCCCTGTTGAGCAATATGACCATTATTGAGTGAAATATCGGTTTTCGTGTTCAAATAAAGGAGTGTTTAGTTGCAAGACTTGTTTCAACAGCAGTGTGGCATCTGTCGACTCACGGCTGCATACATGGAGGAGTGAGATGAATCACACTACGAGTCAGAGCAATGTACAATGTATTTGATATAAGCAGTACAACTGTGTTTCTTTTATCGTTTTTAAAGCGTACAAATGCCGTGCTTGTGCTTGGACAGTGAACAATCATGACCCTGCTAACATGTGAGCTCATATTAATGAAGCAAGAAGTATGAAAAAGTTTTTGCTCACAAGAGTCAAACTTCATGAGATGAGATACAGTATATTGATACTGAGCAGAACTGATGTCAACTCATGTTAATGTAAATACATTTTTTTGATGCCAATTGTAGACAATAACTTATCATTAAAGTAGATCTTTTAACTTAAAACACAATCATTGTCACCATGATAATCCCCTGTTGTGTCACATTTTATTGAGTTCTATTAGGTAACTTTGATTCACAAGCATTTATTATGGGGCAAAAGAATGCGTGTTATTGAAAAAAAATGTATATAATATAATGAAAAACATATTGAACAGACATCAGATTCCTCACAACATGATTTCAGAATGACTCCAGTTATAATGCACAAGCAGAGTGACCATTGATATGTCCTCTAATGTGGCAGCATTTTCTGAATTTCATGTGGACAAAAGTGACAGAAAGCATCTAATTCAACTTCATCTTAAAAATCAATATAAAGCAGAAAAAAGTTTAAAAAATATACATATATGTGAAGAAACAGGTTTATTATTGCGTGAATTCATCAAAAATTAATTTTAGGAATTACCCGAGAAATCCAGAACTCATCACTACCTTCTCTCTGTATTTCAAATTCTGGTGTAATAATTCCACACATGAATGTAGAGTTGAATGAGGGGGAAAAAATGTAATTATGTTTATTTCCGTGTCATTTTCATGGCATAAAAGCTCAAACATGAAGGATTTCCAAGAGAGCGACTGGCGTTTACGTGCTGCTGCTGCATCTTTTACATTTTAGGCTACACTGCCACCTTTTGGATATTACGGGTATAGGGGAAGACTTCAAATATATTAACAAATAATACAAGACACAAAACATTCTTAGTGTCTGCAATGTAAAAAAAACCAACAACTAACATCCAGATCCCAGATTTGAAGTAAATCAGTTTACATCAATTGTTTTCTATATTACTTTAAAATCAGGTTTAGCTTGAGATTTGCTAATGCAGGAGAAACAAAGTCTACTGGGCGTCCGTTTGTGGTCTTATAAGATTGATAAAAGCAAACAGTTCATAATCATTGACAACAGGATATAGTTCACATCATTCCCTGGCGGTCTCTCTGTCTTTTGGAGCTTCATTCGCTAAATTGTCCAGGTCTTGTCCATCAAAGCGTATAAAGCGCCAGCCTTCGCTGACAGTCAGGTCCTGAGCTCCTTTAGCAGCATAGAAGTCTCGAGATGGAGTATTCCAATCCAAGACACACAGCTGCAGTCGCACACACTGCTTCTGTTTCGCCACCTGAACAGAAAAATGTCATTAATCCGGCACTTTCATGACATGACATAAAAAAAAAAAAGATTCTGATTATGAATTAATTGTATGCACAAAAACCAGCTGAGAAAAGACATCCTCACCTCAGCAACTTTTGAGAGTAAACCCTTGCCAATGCCTTTTCCTATAGAAGACATTCATAAAAAAAATTTGCAGAATTATGTAAATATTATAATTTAATAGAACAAAAAAAAAACAAAAAAACAAACATATTCAAGCTACTTTGTTTAAGTGTTTAAGACACACATCATACCTCTGAATTCTTGCATCACAAACAGGTCCTCCAGATATATGCACCGTCCCCTCCATGTACTGTAGGTGTAGAAATATAAGGCGTATCCTACAACTGTGAATCCTGTATGAACAGAAAGAAAACAAGAAAAAGTTGACACAATCTGCAATAACATCTGAATTTCCTTGCATTGTTGACACCTTGTCACTCAGTAAATCTGCATGTTCTTTTACACAATAAGTACAACACTGTTAGTGGTAAGAAAAATGCAATATAAAGCTTTCTCTCCACACAGGTAAAAGTCTTACCGTCTTTAGATTTATGCTCTTCGGGCACTTCTGCCACGAGGCATTCAAAGAAAGGTTTCTGGCAGAAACCGTCACGCTCCAGCTCTGCAGTGAAAACCAGAGACATTTACATAATTCATCTTTTAACAGAAAAATAGTGAGTACATTTGGTCCAATTTATTAAGTGACAATTAGTTTTATTTTACAAGTGAATGACATTCAGAAGCATTGTGATCCATATGTTT
Source organism: Parablennius parvicornis (assembly GCA_900302745.1). Taxonomy (NCBI): domain Eukaryota; kingdom Metazoa; phylum Chordata; class Actinopteri; order Blenniiformes; family Blenniidae; genus Parablennius; species Parablennius parvicornis. The sequence goes on along the minus strand of OMNM01039510.1, from coordinate 8,620 downwards.
GACTTGGTACAAGTTTCACACACATCCCTCAGCGCTTGCTCTTAACACAAGAAACTCCAAATAGTGTGATGATAATGTAATGTATAGATATTTGAAAGCAACCCTTAGGCAGTAACACATCATCACACCAAGTTATGCATTTCCCCTGTGTATGTACAAGCTTTACACATTACTATGTGAAGCAGTGAATACACTCCTTACCTCCTCACATGTAGAACTTTTGAAACAACTTTTGAAAACATCATCAGCTTGAATTCTTTGTGTCTCATCTTCAATCTGCAGAGATGTTTGGTCTAGAGGTTTCAACTTGTGCTTGAAATGATTTCTTTATTATCAGGCTGGAAACTCACAAAGTAGCATCCATCGAAGCAGTGCCATATAATGCCACATAAAAAGTACCGTGTGCAATAAACCTAAGGAGACTCGCCCCTGTATCTCCATTTCTTTTCAAAAGAAGTGGACTTGCTTCAGATTTGGAAGATGTTTCAACGTTTTGCAAGAATGTGGGAGAAAACTATTTTATTGTTTAGAATATGCAATTTTTTGGTTGTTGTTTTTTGGATAGTTTGCAGTTAGAATCCTTTGTATTTAAAATAATGTGCTCTTCATGAGAGGCATACCAGGCAGTATGTGCTTATGACCTTTTTGGACAATAAACAATTTTTGAAGACAGAACCATTATTGAAGACATTATGTGGATATAAGTTTTACAAACAAATGTTAACAAGTTCAAGAACAAATCACACTTTCTGTGATTATGTGTTGAATTCAATACATTTAATGTAACATTAATAAAACAGAACTAATGAAGAAAACTCAAACATACTTTGAGGGGGTTGCACGGTGGTGCAGTGGTTAGGGATTTTGCCTCACAGCCAGAATGTCATAGGTTCAGTTACCGGCTGGGCCTTTCAATGTGGAGTTTGCATATTCACCCTGTGTGTGCGTGTGGGTTTCCTCCGGATACTTTAGTTTCTTCCCACATATATAAAAGATGGTTTGATGTATATAACTGATGAAAAATCCAATTTCTTTTTTCCTGACTTACAATATTCGTTGATTCCTGCATTATTTTTCAAATAAAATCACAAAAAATACCCTGCAAATGTTATGTTATGACATGCATGAGTGTACTTTTAACTACTGTCTAAATTCTTGATGAAGATTTAGGAAAACATTAACGATGCCTGCAGAGTGTCCTCCTGCTGAGTCATTCTACATTAATGATTAATGAACTAGTTGCTCAGTAGATGTGTTCTTTTCCTGCTTTGGTAAAAACAAATCAAAAGTGTAAACGACACAAAAGGTCTTTTTGATGGAGGTCACCTGCATTTTCTCTATAATAACAGAAACAGTACCTTCATGGGAGATCTCCACCTGGTCCGGCATCTTTTCATAAACCGCCAATTCCTGAAATTAAAATGTGTTTAGAAAGAAATCTGTCAAACAAACCGTGCATGTAAATGCAAATAAAAGTGCTTTAAACCCATTAAGGTCGTGAATATCGTTGTTGTACACTGACTTCAGTGGACTCACCATGATCATCCTCGATATGTCTCTGCAGTCCTCTTTCGTCGCATCACGAATTCTGAAATTCATCTCTAAAGCAGCAGCGAAAACTACAACTCGCTTTCTTCTGATTTTGCGTTCAACTTTCAGTAGAGTCTACACGTCTTCACTGCTTAACTAAAGCAACATAACACCTAACTATCGCTGAGATTACAAACCGGAAGTGATTCGAGTAGTACTTCCGGTTTTAAAATAAGACGTTCACCCGTGAAGGTTGTATGATACAGTTATTTCAAGCTCCTAAAACAACAATATGTGACTAACTAATAGATTACACACTTTAGCTCTTTCTAAATAATCTGTAATATTCTTCAACATATTTCATATATATTTCAAGAAAACACCACCAACAACACAAAAGTCCCTTCAATGTCATTGTTAATGGAAATTATAAGAAGAACAAGAAACAATTGCCTTTATTTAACATGCCCTCTTATGCCTTTGAACTAAATCCAGGTTGGGCTTGGCAGCTTCTATGTGTGGAGTTTGCATGATCTCCATATGATAGCATCGGATCTCTCTCTCTCTCTCTCTCCCTCTCTCATCTGGGACATAAGGCCTCAATAAGATTGTGCACCAACATTTCTTTTCAAAAGAAATGGACTTGTTTCAGTTTTGGAGGATGTTTCCGTTGTCACCTGAAAAGCATTAGTTTTGAAAACTGTGCAATAAACAAAAACAATTATACTTAGAACTATATGCCTGCTATGCTATAATTATAATACCCCATACATTCAGATATGGTGAATTGTAGTTAAATAAAAGGATCATTTATGATTATAATTTTTGAGAAACTGGCCCCCCTGTAGAGACTGACTGAACTATGCCAAGAAACACAAAACCACTATACTGTACATCTTATACCAATACCTTATAACAATCATTCAATAAATCTTATATTCTGGTTTAATCCAACACATACTGTGACGCTTCTGGTCCCTTTTGGATGCATGTGTGTACTTTTAACTATTTTCTACATTCGGGGTAACGTTTTAAGAAAACATTGAGGCCATGTGTATGGACATGTGTGTTAGTCAGTGTAAATGAGAAACAAAAGGTATTTTTGATTGTGGTCACCGGCATTTACAAACCGAAAGCGCTTTGAGTCGTACTTGCGGTTTTGAAATGGGATTAAACATTTGCACTAAAATTAGAGCTTAGTTGAATTAAGCCCCTTAAAACAATGTGTGACAAATTCATAATTTATGGGAAACAGATATAAACTAAGCATACAGTACATCTTGAGATGTCAATACATTATCAAACATGGCCAAACATTTCATCCTTATGATATAAAACACATCCACAAAAAGAATTTCATACAAAATCTGATTTATTGTAGGGTAAAAAAAAAAAGAACAAGAAATCAATTAGAATATAAGCTGAAACAGTAAAGATATCACAGATTGATCCATTTTTTTTTTTTTTTTTTGTTGGGCATTGATATATATTCAATGTCTGGTCACATTTCACTCTTCATCAGTCAAGAGTTCTCTTATCCCACCCCCTCCAGAGTTAACCCTTTCGAGTTCAGCCCAAACAAATCTCCTTGTGTGTTCAGCTGCTCCAACATGGTAAGAATCCCCACTATCAATACAAATAGTCTCAGTGTGGCGACTGTGTGCTCGCTCCCGGAGACTCGGACCGGTCTAGCTTCATCCCTGTGTCTAATGAGGTTGAGGAAATTGAGGTGGACAGCACCGAGCTCTTGGGTTCCAGAGAGGAGGAGGCAGATGAAGGCAAAGATACGACGATGTACTTCTGCATAGGTCTTGAACTCGTCAGTCCAGGGCCGCTGCCAGAGTCCAGCTTTACCAGAGGCTGCAGGGTGGAGGTCGCACTGGGAACCGTACTGGTTACTGGTGAGGCCGACTGGGAAGAGGTGATAGTTATGACCTGCAGGAGACGGAAAGAGGACATGTACATGCTGCTCTGTATATACGTGGATCAGCACAAGTGTGGGAAAAGTACCTTTCCAGTGCCGTCAAATTTTCAGGTGGATGTGAAACAGAAGAATCAAAGTACCTGCTGGGTGGAGGCGGCTCCAGCGCTGGTTGCCATGACAATGTACTTTGTCGCTGGAGGAGATGGCTGCGATGGAGTACCAGGCCGGGGGGACATCAGGGTGAGAGAGCTTGGTACCTTGATGATACTGGGAGTGCGAGGAACCGTCGACCCGCTAAGCCCACTTTGAGAGACTGACAGGGTGGGACGAGGCTGTAGAAAGAGTCCCCATGCATTTACAAACTGCTCTACATGAGTTTATATTCATGTCAATTTTCAATTTCTATAAATATCAACTTAATTTACTAGTCCTCTAATGCCCTTAATAGTCAGTTTGTATTATGACGTCCATTTCTAAAGCGGTCTTCAATACCTGTGTGATTGTTAACGTGGTCCTGTTGACTTGTTGAGCTTGCAATGCCGCTTGAGTCCGGGCCTTCATCACATGAGAGCAGAGCATCGGCCCGAGGTAACCATAGTCTGCCCGATACTGCTCCAAGTTGTCTGCCTGAGGTCGTATCTTTGCAATGACACTGGCGCAGTGTTTCTTATAAAGAAAAAAGACAAAGAGTCAAAAAAGTGAAACTATGAGGTTTACATTCTCATGCCAGATGCTAAAGTAGTTTGATTAATCACCAGCAGGAGGCTCTGAACGTGGTCCGCTCCGATCTTATCAATGTTGGAGACAACAGGTCCTTCAATCACTGCTTTGATGCGAGCACCCTCTACAGCAAGGCGAGGAAGGATCAATGTCTTTATTACCTGCGAAGAACAAAAGCAGGAGTTTGGCACCAACATTCATAAATAAATAAATAAATACAAGGAAAAAAGCAAACAAAGTTTCACTTACATCTGGTCCCAGTTCAGCGAGCCCAGCGATGCAACCATAACGCGTCGTCCACTGAGTTTTGTCATCCAACCAACTCTGAAAACAGATCGTATGATTTAATGTGTGTGTTTGAGCCAGTTATTGTCGTGATACACAAATATATCTATCTTTACAGGTCCTATTCTCTTTGCATCAATGACATAAAATGCTTTTAAAGTGTTAAGGAAAATGTTTGTAATTAACAATTGGGGAAAATCTCAGTATGTGGGAGGTTTTTTTTTTTCTTCGGCGTAACACAGACCAGCTGCATGTTAAAGTCAGTTTGAGTGAATGTCTCAGGATTTATATAAAGTTAAGCAGTAAGTATTTGAGGTAAAAGGACAAATAAAAATGTACTGAGATGTGTGGTATTTATGTATATTTGAATTAATCCAATGAGCTCCAGGATACATAAACATGTGACTGTATTGACCCAATCAGTTTTCATGGTTTATCAAGATCATCTACAACTACTCTCAATATTTGTTTTCTATAAAGTTTAAAAAACAAAACAAGAGAGTCTTTGACTCAAAATATCGAGCAGTGCATAAACTTACCTTGGTAAAAGTCTTGGTAATCCGGGACTGGATGTTGTTGGTCGTCGTACTGAAAGTTTTACAACTTTGGGCCATCAGACGAGCGGCAAAGTCTCGTAAAGCCCAGTGGTTGTCAACATCTGGTCGTAAACAGAGCTGCTTACTCACTATGCAGGTGACCACCGCTGGGATGAGCTCATGTAGCTACAGGGAGGGAAAAAAAGGACAAGAATTGCATATATAAAGTATATAATATGTATGCTTTGAGTATTTTTTGGATTATGTTCTCAATTTTTTTTATACTCACATATTTCTCCAAATACAAAGTTGGGTTGTCCATTAGAGCTTTTACCATCCGCATTAGATAAATCAGCAGAGCTAAGTTGTTTTGCACCACATTTACACGAACCTTTAAGCAGAGCATGAAGTCAGCACTTGCAGCAAATATGCAATTTCGTTTGTTTTTTTTAAATTATGTTATGCCATAATTTCTGACGATAAGGCAAAGTACTTACCCCTTCGGAAATAAATGTGCTGAATCTCGGAAGCATTTGGTACAGTCCAGGATCAGTAGCGATACTCTGCAAAGCTTCCTGTGTAAAGCAAATACATATAAAACATGAGGATAATTTCTGCTCAATGTCAAGTAGTCATTTAACCACTTGTTCTTGTAGAAAACGTATCAACTTACCGCTCTCTTGGCTTCACAGGAGCCGACACACGCTTCTGTGATCTCCTTGTAGTAGAGCTGCTGTTCTACAGACAGCTCGTGAGTGCTGCGAGGTTTCAACCTTATTAGCCCCTTCTCCTTTCCTAAAAAGAAAACCCACACATACACATTATTACGTGACTCCGTTAAACACAACGGGATCAGGGAACGAGGAGACCAAATAATCTCGTACTGACCTTTGCCATCAGGAGGCGTCGTGCCTTGACTCTTTCCTTGAATTGTACCTTCCTCCTCCTGACCAGGTTTAACCACTTTGAGGGGCTCTGTCGATTCTGCTTTTTGTTGTTCTTTTGGTACTGAAAGTTGATAAGTTAAACATGGATCCCATTTATTTTGTAATTCAAAAACAGTGTTGTTTTTTTTTTTCATCCCATTATCCAAAAGAAAAAAATAATAGGACTAACCTGGAGGTGGATTTTCAGGAATAGAAGGCTGCACTCCTTCAATACTTAACCAGTGAGCTGTGGAATAAGAAACATGCACTGTTGATTCACCATCCTGTCACCACAACACAACACAGAAGGATAGAGTCGAACTGCATGTGCACTTGATGAATCACTTACCTTTAAGAGACACATCTAGTGGAACTCTGGGGAGCGGTGTGTTTATAATGTCGCTGAGATCGACTTCCTTTTCCTCGTAGAAATGAAGCTCTCTGCCACCACCACTTGCGAAGCGAAACGGGATAAACTCTTGAGACTGGAACCCATAGAGAGGCTGAAGGAAAAGAAAACAAACAAAAAAAAACACATGAAAGCAGAATTTAGATCAACTTCAGGTTTATTTTTGTGTGATAGAATCATGATCTTCACCACACCTGATGTTCACGCAGCCTCTTACCTCCACATTTTTTAGCTTGAGAGCATTATCTATGTCATTGGTGGTTAATTTTCGTCTCTTTCCATGATGCATAAATTTCAGTGCATCCTAGTTAGAGGGAAGCAATGAAAAGAAAAATCCCAGAGTAAACATTGAACTTGTATCCACATCAGGTACAATGTAAAACAATTCTTCATGCAACTGACTTGAAGGCAATTGGAAGCCACATCTGTGTATTACCTGCGCAATTTCTTTTATTCGATAGCTGACCTCTTCACTTAGGGCTACGCAGCTCTCCTCCTGAAGCTGTCCTACTCCCACAGACTCCGCCATGGCCTTCATCGACTCTGTAGGAAGGACGACGGAGCACTGCTTCTGCCGACGTTCCTCTGCCATGGCTGCCGCAACAAAGCACACGGCTCTGCGATTTTGACATACAAACAAAGCATAAGGTGAGTTGTGTGCATGAATATTAATGGTAGGAACACTTCCTGGGAGTCTTTCCTGACTCTTCATAATACAATTCGGACATTGTTGGATGGATGAATCGTTCATTTCTTGTGTATCTGATCAAAACAATGTGAACATGGCCTCTCTCTTTCACAAGGTGCTTGCTGCAGCTTTGGGGCTGTGAGAGCAGAGTTCAAGGCACTGGTTATATAGAATGGAGTAGTTGTTTGTATCTCATAATGAGCATAAGCTTCGCTCAAAACATTGATCACCACATTGTTGATGAGTCCCCTGGTAATAAAGTATCAAGTGATACACTTGGGTTAATCTCTTTTTCATTCATATCAAGGAAGCTGTCCAAGTCTTGATTGTGACTGTAAAAAAAGAATCCCTCATGTTCCTTCACACATCAGTGATAAGAAGCAGAAGGAAGTCAAGGTATTGTAGTGAGACTGATGCGGTTTGGCACTGATTTTAGTTGCTTAATGGTATAGCTAAAAGGTCAAAGTCTGGAGACACCACACACAACAGGTGATTTGTTATGCTGTTTAAGATTAATCATACGCCTAACGTTTACTGGGTCTTGACACACAAGAAAGTCAGAGAGGATCAAAATCAAGACGCCTTGTGTAGTAATAACCACATTATTAGACAAACAGGTCTAGTGTAACGTTACATAAATTCAAATATGCGGGCGGGTTTCAGCATTGACTTAAATATTTACCTATGTGGATATTATTGTAATTAAACCATATATTACCAAAGTTCAAACGTATAAAGCTCACAAAGTGTGAATAATACAAACGTCAGATACACTGAATATGATATACACTGAAATGACGGGAACGTGTATATTTCAACTTGATATGATCGAACATTTAATACATTAGGCGCCAACATTTTCTCATGTACATCAATATACTTATTTAATATCTAGTTGTAAAAATGTAGAATTTCGGAATAGCCCATGTGAATACCGTTATTTGTCTGGTTTCTTGAATACTTGGAGTGTGTAAACAAACATACTGAGCTTCCCAGAGAGCGGGTTAACCACTTAAACGGAACAACACCGAACTGGCTACAAGCGACACAAAACACAGTGCAAAAGTAAATGCACCCGACCACTGAAAACGCATTGCACAACTAACACACGGCATCACTTGTCCGCTTTTTGTGAAATTAATACGTGTTTTGAATTAACTTATCCTGCACAAAAAAATGGATATGTGTTAGCTTGCTATGCTAACAACTTAGCTTCCGTTAACGCTTTTACCTGTGTGAAGTTGCACTTATCCTTTAGGAGTCTGCGGGAACTCAATCGAATAAAATCGCTCAGTGTATGCAACAGTAAGGGTGTGGCTGGGCTGTATCCTCGCTACAAATCTCCATCTTATGGTGAAAATCACAAACTAATTCACCGACTGCAGCTGGAAGCTCCGCCACCGAATTAGCGCTTATGTTCCGTCGCCATTTTGAGTCACGTTCTGGTCGAAATATCGCGAGACTTCAACTAAGGAAGGTGGTGAAGCTTGTTTATTGGTAATTTTTATTTATTTATTTATTTATTTATTTATTTATTTATTTATTTATTTATTTATTTATTTATTTATTTATTTATTTATTTATTTGACCAACCCAAATAGA
>OMNM01039507.1:0-14925 GCA_900302745.1 Parablennius parvicornis | reverse complement strand
GTTTGGTTTCTTAATGAGGGTTTAATCACTGCTATTTTAAAGCATTGATAACTTGATAAACTTATCACTGCACATATTGATAGGAATGGTGGGCTCAATACTATTATGGTTCTTGGTCAGCTTGGCTACAGTGCTGAAAAGGAACCGAGGGTTGTTTTTATTTTCCTCTATTAACGCTGAGTAGTAACTGGTTCTTCTTCTACGGAGAGCTTTCTTGTATGTTTTGAAACCATCCTTCCACGCTATATAAGCTGTATCTATTTTTGTTGAACGCAAGATTCATTCCAATCTACGGGAACGTTGTTTAAGTTTGCGAGTTGACGAGTTAAACCATGGGGATGACTTTTCTACTTTTTTAATCTTAGTTTTTAGTGGGGCTATGTCTTCGAGTGTTGCTTTTAATGTATCTCTCACACTATTTGTCAGATATTCAATGTCTGAGCTAGTACCAGAATCTGAGTCAGGGAGATAAACTACTGACTTTTCACATTTAAGGAATTCTTTCCTTAAATGTAGCTACTATACTATTGGAGATTGATCTGGTTAGTATTGCTTTATCCAGTGGATTGTAGCTAGTAAGGTAATGATGAAGTGATCTGACAGAAAATCATTGTGGGGGAAAATGGTTAGATGCTCTATGCTCAAACCATAGGTTTACTACCTGAGAGAATCCTATAGAGTCAAGTGTAGATCTAAAGTTAGCACTGAAACTATCATTTTCTACATCAGTATGGACATTGAAGTCTCCTACCACTATAACCACTATATATTAAGAAAGATGAATTTGGTCCAGGGGGACGATAGAAGATTACAAATTCAACAGAATTTATTAATTTATTTGAAGGGTGTGGCATAGTTATGCTCAGACTCTCAAATGAACTAAAGTTGGATTTTGGGTTAGTATTAATCAATAAATGAGAGTTGTAAATAGCTGCCACGCCACCTCCTCGACCACTCTCGTGGGCTATATGAGTATTAATGTAACTTGGAGGGGAGGCTTCATTGAGACTTACGTACTCGTCCTTACGTAGCCAGGTTTCTGTTACAACATTGTTCCGAAAAGATCAATGTTGTGATCAGTTATCAGGTCACTCACTAAAACAGCTTTAGATGATAGAGATCTAATGTTTAGGAAACCACATTTAATTATCTGTCTTTATTTTGTCTAGTTTCACATTTGATACAGAGTAAGTTATTGTAATTGTTAGAGATTTTCCTAAGTTTGGGTAATTTTGTTGTTCTATTGGTCCGAGGGACAGACACAGTCTCTATGAGATGTGTATTTAAATTAGAATTAGCTGCGGTTGGTTTTTGCCAAAACGGAAACTCAGAGAGGCGTGTAGGACTGCAACTCTGTTGCCTGGACCCACTCTGGCACATCGGGATGGAGGAGCTAAATTTTGAATTATGTTTCTAGATAAGAGGGCTGCACATTCCAAAGTGGGATGAATGCCGTCCCTCCTATTGAGACCAGTATGCCCCAGAATGACTTCCAATTATCAATGAAGCCATTATCATGACAGCCAGTATAATACAGGATACAGGCCTAATTCAAACACTGTTAAGCAGACCAGCTTGTAAAGCACTAGGGTTGGTGTACAGGGTGGACACTGTAAGAGACACTGAGACAGATTTCAGGGCAGCATACAGCTGTTTAAAGGTTTAGGTCAGCTGAAAGAGCCTTACTACATTGAGCTAGAACAGGGAGTCATACCTGTAGCTCTTTCTGCTCCGCGATGTGTTCACCTCCCCCTCAGAGATGCAGTCAGGGAAGAGTTAAACAGAATGGAAGAAATTAAAATTATTTCAAAAGTCACTGAGCCTACAGAATGGTGTTCAGGCATTGTTGTTATTCCCAGAACAGCCAAGAATCCACCCAGTATATGTGTGAACCTCACACCCTTGAAGACACCAGTGAAAAGAGAACAACATATCATCCCAACAGTATTTCCAACTCTCACAATGATGAAAGACGGCAAAGTGTTCACAAAGCTGGATGCTCGATTCGGTTTTTGGCAAATCCCCCTCACACCAGAGTTCAGTCGCCTTCCATTTGAAATAGCATCTGCACCCGAGCATTTCCAAAAGAGGATGTCGCAGATGCTAGAGGACATCGATGGAGTAATGTGTCACACTGAGGATGTGCTTGTGTACGGCAAAGACAGACAGGAGCACGACCACAGACTACATGGTGTACTCAAAAAGTTCCAAAAAGAGGCCCTCACTCTTAACAAAAAGGGCGAGTTTGCCAAGAATGAAGACAATGACTTTAACTGAGCGCTGCTGGTGTACAGAGCCACCCCGCTAGAACAGGGGTTCTCACCACCTCAGCTGCTTATGGGCAGAAACCTCCACACTGCTCTACGTCAAGCCATGGACAAGCTGGATCCAAAGTGGCCCAACTTGCAAATGTTTCGGAAAAAGGATGAGGAGGGGAGGCGTGAGCAGGCAAAGCACTACAATCGCAGACACCATACCAGACCACTTCCAACATTAACACCTGGGCAGGTTGACAGGTTAAAATGTTTTCCTCCTATTATACTCAGAAAAGTTGGCACAAGAACATCATTCTTGATTCTGCTTGCCAGCAAAAAGTATTCAAATCGCTCTGTGTATGCAGTCCATTGCTGACTTCCTTCTTCAAATGGTTCTATATTTTTTAAGTATGGTAGACATTTTCAGTTATTTTTGATTGTCCCTTTTTTCTGTGTGTGGGTTGGCTTACTGCCCTTTTTTTCTTTAGTTTTTCTGATGCAGTCCTTCCACTCTTCTTTTCCGTCACCTTCGCTGTCCACCGCAGAGAATCCACCTACTCCACTTGCGGCTGTGCTGTCCTCCGTGCTGTGTTTGTAGTGTCTCCATTGCTCCGCTACTCACTTCTGGGTTCTGTACACTCATGCAAAAGTTTCTTCTTGCATGGACTTTTCTTCCGAAAACAGCAATGTTCCGCAAGAACACACAATTCGTCGACAATTTATGTCCTCATAACAAGTAATCACACGGAATGGTACTGATCGTTGTCTTTAGTTTGCTCATTTAATTGTTCACACAGGGCTAATAACGTCACATGTAACAACTAAGGTACAGCATCTCTGACGGTCCATTTATAGAAATCTAAACACAAAAGCAATTAACTGACGCTTTACTGTTTAAATACATAACAGTTGTCCCAGCCCATACTCAAACATGACATTAGAGAAGTCTTACAGAGTTCTTCAGGAGGTAGTCAGTACTGTTATGGACAGTAATGTTGTCAGTGCCACACCTGAGGGGGAGTAGTTATCTTTAACTGAGAGATGGAGAACCTTCATCAAAAATAATTACCCCATGGTGAAGTATATTTTGGAGTCGGGACACAGAGCAATGTATGTTCTCATTCTTGAGATGATACAAAAAATCTTTAGTCATACAGACATTCTTGACAAAATTAAAGAAACAAAAGTGGAACAAAACAGCCATTATGTAAGCCCTCAAGATGGTTTATACTTTAAAGAGAATACATTCTTGTCTTCAGATGAGCTAAAAATAACACACATTTTGTACATTGATGATTTTGAAATAGCCAATCCACTTGGCACATCATGGAAAATACATAAAATCTGCTGAATATACTGGATGTTTGCTGATTAAATACCACTCAGCCTAACATGTGATTCAGCTTGCAGCTTTATTTAAAGTAGAAGACATAAAGACGAGTGGCTATGAAAAAGCATTTGTTCCTCTGCTGATAAATCTCCATACCCTCAAACAAGATGATGTGTTCATTGAGTCTTTTGTTAAGGTTGTTCAGGGAACAGTTGTGTCTGGTGTCTGATAATTTTGCAGCCAATGATCTGGAAGGCTTGCCAAATTCTTTCAGAGCAGAATATTTTTGCAGATTTTGCACAGCTACTGAAGGTAAACTTCAGACTCATGAAGTTGCAAGTGACTAGTTCAATCTTAGGGCAAAAGACAGCCACAGCAGTGATGTGCAAATTGTCTTGCTTGGGGATAGTCAGAGTCATGAAGGTATTCAGGCAGACTGTCTCCTGAGCCAGCATCTATAGCAGCGGTCCCCAAATGTTTTTGCGCCACGGACCGGTTTAATGTCAGAAAATATTTTCACGGACCAGTCTCAGTCATGGAGTGTAACAATGTGGCTTTATGTGACACACCTGAACACAACACTTGTGGCTGTCAGCTGCTGTAGTTCTGGACATTGAAAGAAGCACAAGACGAGGTCACGAAGAGCAGAAATATCACTTTTAGAGCACGTTTTAGAGAAACAGAGCCACTCAAAACACCATATCTACATGCAGAAGTAGAATCTGGCAACATGAATCCCGTTAAACCGTAAAAATCCATATATTAGCCGAATTGTAACAGCTGTGAGGTTCAAAGCATATGTAAAAGTCGCGGCTTACAGTCTGCAAATTACGATATGTATTTATGCTTTCAGTGCGGCCCGGTACGAAACGACCCGAGAACCGGTACTGGTCCACGGCCCGGGGGTTGGGGACCACTGATTTTGAGCATTTTCATACTGTCACTGGCTTCCCCCCTGATGTCCTGCATCATCTTTTTGAGGGCATTGTGCCTGTAGAGCTGGCACTGTGTATTGGAGAGATAATCCGTCGCAAATACTTCACCCTTGAATATTTAATCCTTGTGTCACGTATGACGTTATATAGCATTCATTTCACATGTGTCATTTGCGATGACGTAGTGGGACAGCACTTGCACGCTGAGACTCCATTTCTAGATCTAGAAAGTCATCTAAAAAGTGCACATTTAAAGCTTCATACCAGTCTTTAAATCATGTTGAGGGGCCAAGTAAAACCATATATATGATTAATGATGCAGCGAGGTCAGTGGTTGGTCAGTGTTTTTTTTTTTTTATGATTTGTGCACAATATATGATAAATCAGACTTTCTATGCATTCTAAAGATGTGGTTCAATATTTATGTTTTGTAAGTCCACTCCCTGCCTCTCTGAATCACCTGAGGTCCATAACTAGCCATTCGGGAAAAATGGGCGATATTTCAGGAAGTAATGTTTTATTTAGGGACTGAGTATTTCAAACGATAAACATTAAGAAGTAGACAACGGCTTCATATATTTGTAATCGGCGGGCAACGTCACACCAGCTGCGATAATTAGTGTCTCAAACCCGGACTGAACGCTGCGCTGCGAGCCACTGGTGTCAGGTCCTCACGGGAAAAGTAATTTTACACACAAAAACTGTAACTTTTTTCACAAGAATTAGGTGAGATAGACCTTTTTTCACATAACTGTAGAGAAATCCCGTGGACTTCCTGTTGGATTTTGGTCATGAGTATCAGCACATGATTTGTAGGTCTCTATGAGTTTAGGTTTGATATCCCTGCGACATTCCTACGGGCCGTAGTGACCGTTTTAGTCTTTCTAGGTAGCGCTAGAGAACACATTTGGCACTCTGGGGGTTGATTTTTACATTTTGTGAAATTATGCACCTGTCCTTGATGAGCGTGCCAAATTTGTTGAGCTTTTGAGCGTTTTTAGGGGGTCAAATTTGGATTTGAGTCAGTGGCAAGCTGGAATAATGATTCCAGCATGCATCCAACAATAAACATAGCAAACACATAGCATAGCAAAAACAGTAGGGTCCTGGCCCTCCAGATCTGACCCCCATGAGGTCCGTAAATATGAACACTTTCAATAGTGAGATATGAATGTAAAAGCAACAGCAGTGAAAACAGACACATTGAGCTTTAGGGCTCAAAGAATGACAGAATTGTGTAATTTCCCTTCTAACACACACAAGATTGACAACCTTCATAAAATACCACAGATCTATGCTGTAAAGAAAAGCATTGGTGGTAATGGCCATGAAAATGCAACATTGCTCAGACTGCTCTCTTTGATTATTGGTAATGTAGTTTCTGAAGAGGATGGAGCATGGACTATGCTGATGGAACTGAAAAAGATAGTGGAGTTATCTTTGTGCTCAGAGTTTTCAGAGGAGTCATTCCAGTATTTAAAGTCAAAGATACAGGATCATAGAGAGATGCTGAAAGAGACCTTTCTCGGTTTCAACCTCCGCTCCAAACATCACTACATTGATATGATTATTCTGACCTTGTAAGCCAGACAGGACTGCCTCCTTACTGTAGACTTGAGCAGGTTCCCCTGGTTGACAGTAGTGATGTTTTTCTTTGCCAAGAGCACACATCATACTAAATTGAACATTTGAGATCTCATCAACTTTTCCCAGAGAATTTGGCTGTTCACACCCCATCACAACTAGATAACAACACACCTCTCTGCGCTTACAGCATAGATGGAAGATTGCTGTTAACACCCAAGCGATTTATATTGCTGCGCTGAAGATTTGGTGTAGCATGTGAAACAATGGGTCCATGAATTCTATACCTCAGTCCAGTCCACTTAATTCATTTTATCAACATGTTTTTCTCTTTTAAGAACCAAGAAATGGCTGCTGCTCACAAGTATGTGCGCTTGTGTGTGTTCTAAGAGACACCGCCCTGAAGCTTACTCTAACTGAGCAACAACACTGACAGTTTAGGAGCTGAAAGAAATAATGCGAGAGAGATTCAAGCCGAGACTGGATGGTGACTTTAGCAATGCATAATGAGGATCCAGACTTTGGGGGTGATCGTTGTCTTCTTGTGGACATCCAGGAGTTGCCAGAGAAGGGCACACTGAGAGTTGTCAGACCTGACTGTGACGCCACATCTACTGCATCGTCTGGTACAGATATGTACCAGAAGATGCTAGAGGTGGCTGGATCAGTTTGTTGTTTCTGGTTTTACTTATGAGATGGAGCATATTCTACAAGAAGGAAATCATGTTTATAAACAATCAGCAAAATTGCTTAAGTTGATGAGGTCACAGAAGAGTGAAATCCTTAAGAAAATGGCATTTAGTTGTATTTCTTTTTTAAATCATCTATGTATTTCTCTTATTATTTATTTTTATATATATATATATTCATTCATTTATTTATATTTTTTTGAATCAACATATTTTGCATCCGCGCCTTGGTGCCTGAAGTTATGGGGGACTCGGCCCGGGGGAGCAGAGGGTTCGGGGTGTCCTTTTCTTTCGGGCCCTCAAACTTTCAATGCCAACATATAAATATGGACCTCCTGTTTCGGCTGTGCAGTGTCCGGAGAACCCAGAAGCAGAGCAGGTGCAGGTTAGCAAAGCTTTATTTAAAATGCAAGACCTGGGAGACGGGGATCAGAGACTCTGGAGTGAAGAGTGGATGGGTGATAGGACCACAACAAGCTGGGGACACTTGGATCGACAAGCCGTCGCGTGCACACCCATGAAGCTGGAGACTCGGGTGAGAAACTGAGTCTTCTGGCACCAGATCCACCTCGCTGCAGGGCTTAAGAGGTGAGAGGAATCAATTAGTAAATCACCTGCAGGTGTGTCAGTGAGGGAGGATCCAGTGCTGGTGCGAAGTGTGATCTTCACACCTCCTCTGTCTGGGTCAACCATAAAGATGGAAGGTAGGCTTCCTTCCATTTGGTTCTGGAAGCTGCCCTCCATTTTGTTTCTAACAGCTCTGGGTTGGCTGTCTCCCATTTGGTTCTGGCAGCAGCTCAGAGCGTGAATGGAGACCCGGACAGGTAAAATAGAAAGGATGGTAAAGAAAACAGGGAAAAGAAAAATAAATCAATAAACAAATTAAGAAAAGAAAAAAAAATATGGCATATGAGAATAATAGTGGAAGGGGCCAGGGAGGGGGGAGCTTTGGCCCTCCTGTGTCCGCTGGGTTGGGCCCCTCTGCCTCTCTGGGTACCAAGGCTACAATTGAATACTAACTAATGTAATAATTATGTTTTTTTTCTTTTTGTTTTTCTTTCCTTCATTTTTGAATTAATTAACCATTTTATTAATTTTTCTTTTTTCTTATAATACTATTACTATTATTATTGATTATTACTATTGTTATTATCACTATTATCGTTATTATTCCTCATCTCTTTTGTTGTTATTATATCCTTGTCCTTCTCTTCAAGCATCCCCCCCCCCACACACACACACATACACAGTTCAACATGCTGTAAAGATTTGTAAATATCGTTCTGGGTGCATTCTGTCAAGGAATCATATTGTTGTTTGTTTTTGTCTTGTATGTTGCAAATAAATATTACAAAAAAAATAGAAAATGGCAGAAACAATCTACAGCTTTAAACCATGCCCACATGACAAGGAATTGGCAATGGCTGTTCAAGATCTCATTACAGCTCACCCATGTCTCAGAATGATGGCTGGTGAAGATGGGGAGTTGGGATGGAAACGCCGCATAGGGCTGACCAGAGCAATCTGGTCAAATCTGGGGTTGCAGAAGTAGTCATCAACACAGGGAGGGATAGCCAAAACAACCCCGAAAATGAGCACCAGCATCAGAACATAAAGAAAGCCCGTAAAGCTAAGGTCAAGTCATCAACCTGCCTAAGGATCAAACCCCAGAAACAATGAGAGAAGAAATCATTTGATGAGGTCGAAAAGACTGAGAGAAACCAATTAGTCATAGGCAAGCTCATGAAAGCTACCTATACCATTCGTTGCCAAGAAATTGTTGGAGCAGCTGTCGCTCCACGTGTGAGAGACGTGTATAGATGGCTAGCCTTATTTAAGAGTCACAAGTAAAGAAAAAAAACACCCCAGCCCAGAACCTGCTCTTTAAATGGCATGATATTTACAGTATATACATGCTTTCCTCCACGAGTCCCTTCCCCCCTACCTTCTGTTCTTAATTAATCTTTGTGCATTTCCATGTAATCCTGCCCATATACATGTGTTTGCAGAGTTCCACCGTATCAACAATGTGAACCTGCATAATCAATTCTACAAGGAGCTGGACAAACACACACCTAAACTCATTACCTTGTACAGAGAAAAAGCCACCAAGACCACCAAGCAAGCAGAGGCGCTCGGCAAGATCATGAGGATTTATGACCTTCAGCTGAATTTGTAGCTTTGCATGATTCAAAAACTAACAATTATTTTGCATATAACTAGAACGTAGTCATTAAAAAAAAAAGAAAGTAGCTTGTCTTACTTTGTCAGGACTGCGACCTGATTTTATGTGATTATGCCAATATTGATATGTGATTATGACAGTATTGTCATCTCATCTGATGTAGACGTCTTGACCAGATATATCCTATCAGAATGAAATGCACTAAAAAGAAACGTTATTAGTTTAATTTTGAAGAGGTCTAATTCCATTTGTGGACACTATTTTTGTAAAACTACAATATTATTAGATTTTTCTATGAGCTAATGTTTTTTTATCAGAAAAAAAATTACTCATTTGGAAGAAAAGTTTTACTGAAGAAATGGTGACCCAAAATAATGAATCTAACATCTACCAATGTCTACCGTGAGAATATGGAGCCATTTAACACCAGACTGCATTTGTGTAATTAATATTCGAAAGACTATTTTGTTGTCCATCCAGAAACAACATGGCGTAAATATGAGACATACCCTGGTCCTTTGTGCACTTCCTGTGTACCTGCGTGAAGAAGCCTCCAAGTTCTTCAAGACCCGTAACATATGTTTAATAGCTTTACCATAAATCACTTTGCCTCCCTCTCCAGTCAGTTTCAACTTAACATTGCTCTAATAACTCCAGGTGAACTGTTTATGAAGGTAGCTTCAGTTATTCTTTGTAAAGCTGTAAAACACAAAATTACATGTAGAAATTCCATACATTAAAAGTAGGGCTGGGCAACAATTAAAAGTTTTAATTGCGTTGATCACATGAGTTCCTGTGATTAATCATGATTAATTGCATTGTTATACACAAAATCCAATGATGAATTCAAAAGTTGTGTTTAGCACACTTTTATTGTAAATGTACTTAACGTAACCAATGTAATTAAAGCAAAATAAATACAATCGCTTATGACAACTCCAAGGGCATAATGCATCCTGTTAGTTATACAAAAAAAATTGCGCAAAAAATTGTGCAAACACAAAAACACCAACATTTTAAAAAACAAAACAGCAGCAGTTAAATAAAGTTTTTAGTGTAAATTTCAACTTTAACAATCAGAGCAAAGCAAATACAAAACTAAAGCTTATTGTCACTGCCAGAGCAATAATGTTATCCTGTTTGTTGTTGAAAATGTTAGTCAAAAAAGAACTGGAAAACACATTCACTGCAGTTTGTCCAGGTACACAAGTTGCCCTGGATAGCCTAGTTGGGCTGGTGGGTGAAACTCTGGGGCTAAATAGCTCCGGGGAGAGTGGGGCCCGCACAGTTGCGAATCAGAGACAGGGAGCCCTCCTCGGGCTGAGGGGTGAAGGCACGGAGGTTCGGATGTGTGAATTGAGAAAATAACTTTAGCTTTGTTGACCGCACCATCTGGAAGAACTTCAAAATGAAAATGGCCATGGAAAAGTTCAGTACTTCTCTCCATGCCTGATTATCTACCAATTATTCTCCGACTGTTTCCTCTTTCCTGTAAAGCCGCTGCTCATGCGCAGCAGGAAACAACACACGAGGCTCGCTCGCAATGGAGTTTTCAAAATAAAATCCAGTGAGCAACAGACTTTTACGATGAGAAACTAAATAATAAAAACCATATTAATTTGAGATAAAATAATTTTCGGCGATAATTAATTAGTTAATGCAAAAATAATGTGTTAACTTGCCCAGACCCAATTGAAAGATAAGTTTTACATTTTATTTCATTCAACCTTTGTTTCACCAGGAAAATATAAACCCATTGAGTTTGCGCTCTCTTTTATAAGGGTGACCTGGTCAAGAGGTCTGCCGCACACATCAATATGAAGTATAAAGAACTACACTAAACAATTGTATGCTAACTGGTAGGTATGAAACTAACAAGATATAAGCTTAAGTAAAGGAAATAGCTTAAACCTGTAACTTCGCTGCAGTCTTACATGCTGTTCTGAGGAGAACTTGTCTTGGGCACTGTGGAGTGCTTACAGAAGTACAACTTCAACTAGCTGTTTCTTTCATATAGTGCTCAAGCCAATATTTACATAGTAATACATTTACAGAGAAGCATTGTATTTTTGGAGAGGGAGCTCTGGTATTGTCCACCAGTGACATTACTGCCATAAATCTAATATGACAATAACCAGTCCCTCCAGGATTTTGCTGGCTCTTTTTGTGATAGTTGCAGCCAAAATCCCTGATTTCATGGGAACTTTTCCAGTAGGTTGCGATTAAAGTTTGTGGTTTTTTTAGGTGTTTGTTGTAGTGAAATTTAACTCAGTTCAACTTTTTTTATATCGTGTCAAACACAAAACCGTCATCTCAAGGCAGTTTTACTGAGCAAATGCAACAATTGTCCTTTGTCCAACACTGAACAGTACATAATGTAGGCCTTGATTGTTTACTCCTCTGTATGTATGTAGGAAGAAGTAATACAGAGGAGTGATCTGATTTTCCAAAAGCTGGTCTGAGGCGGGATCGATAAGCAGACTTCACATTACTATAACCATGATGTGTGCTCCCCTAGTTGGATGTCTAACATGATAACAGTAGTTGGGAAAAACAGTTTTAAAATTACAATTATTAAAATCACCAGCTCCTATAACCACAGCGTCGGCATGAGAGTTCTCAAATATGTGTAAAACGTCACTTAGTTCACTCAAGGCAATAGAAGCTTCTGCACATGGGTGTATGTAAACACCACACAGAAACATCTAGGAGAACTTCCTGGGGGAGATAAAAGGGGTGGCATTTTACAATTATACCATCTCAGTTAGGGTTGTAAGTTTTGTGTACAATGGCACGATCCGTGCACCAGAGTTCATTTACAAGAAAACATACATCTCCTCCTTTCAATTTCCCAGTGTGCTCTTTCACCCTGTCCAAGTGGCACAGAGAAGCCCGGTGGCTGGAAAGAAGAATCCGGCACACCGCTATGAAGCCACGTCTCTGTCTGGCAGAACACGAAGCCGTCCCGGGCATCATGCTGGGTCTTGATGCGGCTCAGTAGGTCATCCGTCTTGTTCGGCAATGACTGGACATTCGCCAAGTAGATGGAGGGCAGCGGGATCCTTGACTGGCGGCTGCGTGGCTTCACCAGCAGCCCTCCTCGCTTCTCCCAGTGTCTGCGCTTCCACCGCTGGTAGCCTGTAGCGTCCGTGCTCAGGGGCTCAGGTGTGCGGCGTTTGTGGCGATGCCTCTGCCCAGTCTTTTCCCTCTGTTCCCAGCCTTTGTGGCCAGACTACTGGCCTCCCTTGCCTCGGGTGGGGCACGCATCAAAACAAGCATACGTCAGTCCAGGATTAATGAATGACAGTCCACAAATTTCCTCCCGGATCCTCAGAAGTTTCTCTTGGGTGCAGCTTACAATAGTAAGTGAGCCAATGACCAAACTAAACATAAAACCGATGACACACAGGAGAGGAGTAAAAATTTAACACAATAGGAGATGAAACTCATTACTGACCTGACAAGGATCAGACACACAGTTGTCCCATTTAACATAAACGTTCTGATGAGCATACCAATAGGACATGATTCTGACCAAATACAGAGAGATCCTTGATTTCTTGATCCTTTCCACCACTTTGGATTTTATGCTAGCAAGAGCAATGGGTCTATAATTGTCTGAGCAGCACATTTTTCCTGACTTATCTTTGACCATGGGGACCAGCAGAACCGTCATCGTGGAGTCTGGAAGAAAGCCATGAACTAAAATGGCGGAGCAGCATAGAGCAAGAAGTGGTCCTAACCTTAAGCTTGCAAACTCAAGATGTTCAGCAGAGACAGAGTTCATACCTGCTGATTTATTCACTGATAAGTTTTTGACACCATTTATTGTACATGGTACAGATGGTTTATATCGTTTTACCTCTTTCCAAAATGCCGTGCTATTATTGCATAACAGTTTCTTGGCCCTAGAGTCAGCCCTTAGAGTTTGCTAATTTTTGCTGATGTAATGTATTGGATATTTATATTTGGCATTTGTATGCTTTTCACATTCAAAGATGGATCCGTGTGTGCTCCAGCCAGGCCTAACTTTCCCTTTCCTTCGGCTCTTAAAGTGAGGCTTATTGGCTTCAAGTAGGGCTGTAACAATATATGTATACATTGCAGAGATCTTTTTTATGCTTGATGTTTCTACAATTACTGTTTTTGCACGAGAGCCTCTCAAGGCAGATGTACATCACTTAGCAGTTGATCAGTGTGTGCACAATAGGAAGCAAAGTCTTCACATGCTAGACACTATGGACTTATTAAACATTTTAAAAAGTTGAACAAAGTCTCTTACTTGAAGTGTTGCAAAACTTCATGGCATTAAAGAGGGAGGATCTTTGAATGTTTTTCACCAAAATGCTTTCCACTTTGAAATGTCGTGCAATTTTTTACAATTTTTCCAGAAAAAGTTTGCTAAATCATTAATAGAAATCACAGCACACTATTCCACTTGTTTTAATGTGCTTTTTGTGTATGTGCTCCCAACCCATGTCGAAAATCTTTTGAAAGAAAAAGATAATAGTTTTTACTTCTCATCTATTTTTACAGACAGGCACATGAAATAAAGGGTTTAAAGGGGTCATATTATACAGCTTTTCAACAATTTCATGTGGGTCTCATTGGTCCAAAAACACTGTATTCAAAGTTTATTGCCCCAAATCCAGCTTTTCCTTTATTTTCATCCATTTAAATATTGGATCATATGAGCTGCATTCAGAATCAGCTGTGTCTGTGAGCTGGACTGGCTCCGCCCACTCATGCTTATCTTTGAAGAGGAGAAAGTACTTCCTCTGGTGCTGCCATGTGCCAAAGCAGAGCTGAGGAAGTGTGTTCTACTTTATTTTATCTTTTATTCTGTAAGGTACATTACACTTTCTGTTGCTGTAACAAGTGAATTTCCCTGGTAGTGGGATCAATAAAGTACAATCAATCAATGAAAAGGAGGAGCCTACCTTGATTGGGATTGGCTCATCCCCAATGACATCATATAGGGTTTGATTTCTGATGTGTGGAGCAACACACTTTTCAAAAACTGAAACAAGCAAGGGAGAGAGATAATAGACTTACTTTACCTCTGGGGCGTCATTATGTTGGTAAACCATTAGAAAGAAAATTTTGCACAATATGACCCCTGCAACAGAAGAAACTAAAACTGGAAATAATATTTAAATCTTGTGTGGTTACATGACTTTGAACAAGGTTCAGGAAAATCAAATTGATTGTTTGCAGCTCCATGACCACATTGAGCTCATGTTCACCATAAAGAGACGAGCAGGGCCACATGTACCATTTAATCAATAGAACACGGGAATTCATTTATAAAGAAAAGTCAGCCATTTCTTCTGCTGATTAAAATGCCATTGTCTCCAGCTAGAGCCATCTGATAGACTTAACCTTTAAGTGGGCCATTAGGAATATATTAAAAAAGATTCATTTCCTGGGGACATGTCACTGTTGAATTATTAAAACATCTAAAAATGAGCAAACCGCTCCCCTCCTCCCTTTACCTAAAAAAAGATCACCATTGATGAAGAATTAACCTGCAGAAGGACGTGAGCATTAAGCAGAATGTGAGTAGTCAGATATGCAGGCCGTCAGCATTCAGCCCACAAATCCCCTAAAATACTGTAGGAATGCTTAGTTTAACACACAGAATTAAGCTTTCAGTAATCAGTTCACCTTGTAGATCAGTGGAAATTTACAAAAGTATAACTGGACCTTTAATGGTGCAAATCCAGAGGTACTTCTGTAGGAATCAACAACTCACTCTGTAGCTTCTGCCTGCTTCTTCTTCTTCTCTCGGTCGGTGTGTTTGATGTTTGATTTTTGTTCCCACCCCCTTTAGTGATGCAGGAACCTGTATGTGGCAGAGACGTGATTAAGCCTGATAGGAGTCAGGTGTGCGTCATCATCTCTCTGCCAATAAAGGAGGAGCCGCCGGACACAGGAGCACAACAGG
>OMNM01039506.1:2160-16945 GCA_900302745.1 Parablennius parvicornis | reverse complement strand
TAATTGCATACAAATGTGGAGGGGAAAAAAATGATGTCAACTACAAAAAAAAAAAAAAAAAAAAATGCACAGCACACATAAATGCATTTTTGTCCCGTGCAACGATAATATTACATCAAAAGAATGTTTAACATTTTGTCACATCAAGCTGTAATTAATGCAACACATATTTGCAAGAACAACACATTTGGAGAGCAAGAGTATATGAAATCATCATTTGGCGTAATGCTGCGTGTTGCTCAGGATAATCCAGCAAGAGAAAAGAGAGAGAGAGAGTGAGGGAGAGAGAGGGAGGAAATAATTAGCAGAGAGAAGCGATTGCACTAATGAGAGGAGAATTTGACTAGGATACTTTACTTGACCCCCAGTGTTCCTTGGCTGTCCAAGAAAAAGGGCTGATTTATAATTATACTCTGCAATGCACCATGAAATTGTTATTGTGGAATACCTTTTTGAAAATGTTATCAAACAATTACTTTAATTTTTCCCCCCGGAAACTGTTGCACATGTCTCCCTAAAATGAGATGGTGCTGCAGAGTCTCCTGCCTGTCATCCACTGCTGTTCATGCAGATGAGCTCTCTTTCTTTTCTTTTTTTTCCACTCCCCCCCCCCTCCTCCACCTCCTTCCTCCTCCTCTTCTCCCCTTCCCCAGAGTCTCTGTTCCGAGGGATGCTGTGGCAAATAAAATAATACTCTGATAAAACTGAAATATTTTATGACAGAATGATAATCATTGCAAGCATACGTGCCACTGATACGGGGCCGTTTCGGCTGGGGGAGGAGAGGAAGTAATCCTTTTTGTGGGCTTTAAAAAATGAATCTCAGTTGAATCACATCAGAGGGGAAAAAACTCAAAAGACAGTTCCAAGATGAGCCAACTCCAGGAGAAAATGACCTCCTCGTTTTGGTGATAAAGTTCTAGCCAAAATATGATATCAGCCTGCGACGTGACTCATTAGAAATGTGTGTATGGCGTGGAGGCAGCTCTCCCTATCTGCCAGTGCCTGGCTTGCCGACTGATAAGAGGCAAATGCAAATGTCCTGATAAGAACTGAATGCAAATATTTATGATATGATATTCCCTGGGAATTATGTGTGGATAAAACAAAGTGTATTATTTCCCTGTAATTCTTTCAGGTTTGCCAAAATGTCCCCTCTCTTTTTTTTTCTTTTTTTTTTTGCTTTCGGAATTTGCATTTCTTCAAAATTGATTGGGCCTGCGTATTATGTTAAGCTATTTGTTTGCTGAGGATGGTAATTAGTTACTGTAATTACAGCGATGACAGTTGCTAAATTGTTTTTAAAGCATTACAGTGTGTCTGTGCCAGAAGATTGCAGTACTTATTTTAGGATTTAAGCATTTGCTGGAAACACTCCCACTCTAAGGCCAAAGTGGGAATTTTTTGAACTACAAAGCAGCCATTTTCTAAGCAAAGACATTTTTTGAAAATGTCTGTTAATTTGCACTAATTGCTGGTTTGACTGTGTTGTGCGGGTTTCTTCTCCGATCAGGGACTTGTCACTGATAGGATGTCTTGGGGGATCAAAATAGGCTTGAAATAGTTTAAATACATGTGTTTGTTAGCTTTGTACTCTCATTTAAGTCGCACTTTTAATGTTCTCTCTCACCCGAGAAGCAAATTGCTGTTGAAGGCTCATTTGTAATTACGGTTCCAAGTGTAGCCTATACAGGCTTTCAAGTTTAGTAAACATTAATTAGCGTGTATGCAGACAGTTGGGTGTTTTAGAGGGCGTTTCATGTGCAACATAAACAGCAAATGTCTGAATCGCATGGATCAGGAGTTGCTTGTCCATGTTTCTGATGCAGAAATATAAAAATAAGGAAAAAAAAAAAAAAACACATCAGCAGAGCACGAACATGCTGGAGAACATGATGGTGAAATCTGTTTTAATCAGGGTCAGGAACCAATAAAAGCAGAACCTGGTGCAGGTCAGGAGAATCTGTGATCCCCCGACTACCTCCACTATAACCTATACGATTAGTTTCATTAGAAGGTAAACTGCGAGTTAGTGAGCAAGTCATAATGAAATGATGAATCCTTACTGAGGTTAAAATGTCAATCACATTCCTCCAGACCTTCGTATTCATTTCATGAAAAGAATTAACAGATAATTGTGTGTATCGAAGTGGAAACAGCAATTTAACTCTTTATACGGCCCTCATTTGAATTATTTAACCCTCGGGCATTGTTGAGGGCTAATTCAACCCTTAGTTTATTTCAAATTTGTAAAATTTGAAAGTTGGTGG
Source organism: Parablennius parvicornis (assembly GCA_900302745.1). NCBI lineage: Eukaryota > Metazoa > Chordata > Actinopteri > Blenniiformes > Blenniidae > Parablennius > Parablennius parvicornis. The sequence goes on along the minus strand of OMNM01039506.1, from coordinate 14,675 downwards.
AAAGGAAATCCTAGAAAATGCAATTTTAAACCACACAGAATCAATTGGAAAGTGTGAAACTCTTCAAAATGGCTTTATTTCATATTTATAGAAAGCTATATTTCACATACACGTTTCATTTTAGGTCATGAAACAAAGCTTCACAATCTGGTTCTCTCTTCTTGTACACCTCACAATATTAATGTTCCACACAAAACATGCCTTTGTAAAAGAGAAGTGATGTGTTTTATGATTGTCATTAACTTATAACCAATAGTTTTAAAGAAAATATTTTTTAAAAATGCAGAAATACCATATATGGTCACTTGTCCATGAAGGGTTAAACCTTTTTCTTCTTTTAAGACAATTATAGTTCATTTGTTATCAATCTTCCAGACCGATCTTGTGTCCAACCAAAACAAATTATCAGAAAGGGAACTTATTAGTTTCAAATATAAACAATTTTGGGTTACTTGCACTTTCTTTTTATTCATATATGCATTTGTACCCATTTTTAACATTATTTTGACATATTTAATATAAATTACAGTCCCAAATCTGAGTGCCTACAATTATGATTATCATTGAAACCTAGTGATCAGCATGTTTGCACACAACAAGTTAATTCTTTTAGCAGAGAGTGTTTTCTATTAACAATACGTTTTACTTGTAACTGACTATATTGTAACAACAGTAGTTGTACTTGAGTACAATTTTTCTGTCCTTTCTCCACCGCTATAAATCACCCTAAACTAAAGACTTTCCAAATAAGTTCTCACCCTGGCCTGCCATTGTAGTTAGTTTAATTAAGAGCTATGACATTGATGCAATAAACACAGGTATTAAGGTAATTACTGTGTGTATTCAATGTCTCCTCAACCAAGAGGGGAGAAGAAGAAAAAAAAGATCGATTCCACCGTTTTGCAAATGAAACATCCTCTGGTCCCACTTCTCAGGGACCCCATGGGCTACAAGCCTGGTTTACTTCTCAAGCATTATGCTATAAGTGTATAATTGGATTTACTATTAACATAATCGGACAGCGCGCATGTTGACTTGGATATTCCCCGATGAGCCGCACTGCTCCTCTAAACCTTACGGAAGGAGATGGTGAACGTTCGCCCAGGTCCCGCGAGCTGCTCATTGTTTTCTTAACTTAACTGGAACTGTTGGGAGGAGGTCACAAACATGATGAGAGAAGGGGAAAAAAATTCTTGAACTGTTTTGTAAATATGGTTAGAATTACCTTTTTTTGTGAAGAAAATTCAAAAAAACTTTTTTTAAGGATTCACTAGAAAAATCATTGGATTTGAATAGTTAGAAATCACACATTTTGCTTTTGTTGCAAAATTTTTAAAGGACTCTTCTACTTTATTTTGAGTCGACAAATGTGACGCATACAAAAAAGGAAAAAGTTGAATATTGGCTCAATTGCACCTTTCACTACAGATCATAAAGGTTGTCTTATCTCACCAGAGCACACGGATATCATTACTGATAAATCCCAAAAAACATAAGTGTTGGAGGAAAATAGTAAGTTTAAACAAACTCATGTATGTATGTATGTATGTATGTATGTAAGTATATATGTATGTATGTATGTATGTATGTATATATAAACTGTATACTATGGTGGTTTATTATCTGTGTTATCTTCATTTTCAAGGTTAAATATAAACAATTTGTATTTGTGGAACGGTTAAAAATAATGACTCTTTTGGTAAAGGTTGCAGAGCTCCGGCATTTGGTGTGTTTATAGGCTGGCTACAAATTTCCACCCTTGAACTTGGTAAAGGGAAAAAAAACAACAACAACAAATATGACCCAAAAGCAAACAAATATAAACAAGGGGATACTGTGGTAGGAGCAGCGCACTATGAGGACAGTTTCTTATTGCCTGAAGCGAAATGGAAAAAGTCTGGCTCAAAGACACAATGGGAGCACACAGAATAAAGCATTGAAGATAGAAACATGCAACTCGAGCTGCAGTGGAAGTGAACACATCTCTATCAGAGAGACGCGGCTCACTATTGGAGCAGAAATGTGGCCTCGGAGCGTGGGGTGAATTCCCCTGTTATGTTTCTGTTGCACAAACACCCAGCACCCCCCACAAACCCAGAAAGAGCCCACCCGAACACACACACACACATACACACACAGCATCCATATTAGATGCACCCGCTAGTTACTTCTTAATTAACACCTACTGCAGCCATAATAATAGAATCGTTTTCCCCCCTTTCTGAAATCCCTTTGAAATTACGCAGGATTAAGGAAAGTTGGTTGCTAAATTGGTGTGTGCATCTGTAATTTAATTGCATCTGAGGCTATTAATTAATAAGGTGCCTCCTTTAATAGTTAATGTATAATTGCTATTAATTAACAGCCAGTCTTGATAAAGTGTCACCAAAATCAAACAAAAACAATTAGCTTTTTGAGGTAAGTGTCTTTTAAAAGCCTCATTATTAGTACTAGAGGTAATATAGAGTAGTTAGAATGATAAAGAAGCCAGTGTAGATTTTAATTTGGATGGGGAGAGAGGGGGAAAAAACACAGTTGACATCCATGAGGGAATTACCATGCCTTAATTATGGGATAAGCTCATTGTAACATGATAAATAATGCCGGGAGTCTGTCCCCTCCAGTTAGGTTGTCTCTTCTTTTTTTTTTTGAGGACAGACTTAAATTTCACATCTTGTGCAAACGAAGCTCAAAATGTATAAAAGTGTTGGTGAAGATTTATCACCAATATTAGAGAATGTGAAAGCTTTTCAAGCATGCGTGTCTCTTTGTGACTTGCCGTTTGTGCATTTGATGATATGTGTCTCTTCTAAATCTCCGCCGCTTCCCTTTTCTGGTTACATTCTTCGATAAGAGCAGTCGTGTGAAGTCCTGGTGTTTAGGTCTCTCTGATGGCAGTGCCACGAAGGAGTAAATAAAGCAAGTAATAACTAGCGCAGTGTTGTACACACTGGGTGTGACTATCATCAGTTGTGTTTGAACTAATGTCACCTTAGGCACCGTCAAGGAGAAATAGCACCAAAATAATATGTTAGCTTTGTTCCCCTTATCTGGTATAAATCAGCAGGTTGTAGTTTTAGCACAGATTTATTGGTGCAAAATGAATTGGGTGCCAGGTTGAGAAGCATAAATATACATCTGGTGCATGGAACTTTAAACAAACCCGACTATTATTTGCGGTGCCATATTACCATGAATACAAATGACAGCATGACCTCAATTTTCTGCACCGTGTGAGAGAGTGAGGCAAACCAATGGTTTAAATGCTTTTCCTTTCCAAAGTGCTTGTTTGGTCTCACTTTCACTCCTATCACAGAGTCAACAATCACGCTGTTTCGGTATTGAATCTGTAGAAATAACATTCAGGGTCCCTGTCCACAGGCAACTATTATAACAACCCACTTTTCCAAGCAGCGTGGCCTATTGATGGAAATACATCTTTAACATACACACAGCAAATTGAGTGCGTTTTTAGCCTTTATTTAATGAGGCATTGACAACAGAAAAGAACCTGCAGTGCAACAAACACTTAGCCTTGGAAGTCATTTTCACCTTGGATCACGGCGGAGAGAGGCTCCAAACCACTCGCTAAACAATTACAGCATATTAGCTACTTGTCAGTCAGACCTTTTGGAGACGATACGTCTCCATTTATTTCGTCTCTCTACATTTCCTCCCTCCGCTCGCTCGCCTCCTCGGCTCTCCTTTCCCCAGACAGGCAGGGATGTGCTCGGAGTCCACAGGGAGCTGTGGAATATTTCACTCCGCCAGTGAGGCACCCGGTGGGAATAGGGGTTGAAACTGTGCGAGTATGTATCTCATTAGTTCAGTTATGTAATTTGGAGCACTGATAATCCTCCAGGACTGCCAAGTTGCGCACCTCAGAAACAAGAGTCAGAGTCGTCAACATGCAGCCGAGTGCAGACTAAGCTGCTAATTGCTGGGTGTGGTGCAGTGACTGCTAATATAGGCTATGGTCTCCTATGCTAAACACTCATGAAACTCTCAGGTGAAATGTAGTATCACCAGCGTAATGAAATCAGCAAGTAAGAACAATGAGAAGAAAATGTCTGCAACATAGAAGACTGTTTCAAATAGGCGATCAATTTAAGCACATCTATCCAGCTCTTGTACTAATCCAACTAAAGCATTGGAACCAATTCCAGCTGACAATGGGTAAGATGCACCTCAGGCAAGTAGCAAGTCAATTATTGGGCAAAGAAAAAGAAACACACCTCCACACACACTGATTCACGCCAGTCTATTTAGAGACAGAGAACTCCATGTGTGCACAGGTAGAATATGAAAATCCCATAAAGATCCTTTATAAAATATTCTAAGTTACATGGTCATGTCAGGAAAATTTAGTTTTTGTGATTTACTCGGAATAACACCATCAGCAACGTCACATCAAAAATGTAAACAAGGGAACTTGCCATTGTGGCATTTATGTGTTTGTTGAGAAATCCCCTCGGACACAGAGGCCAACTTGGGATGCTAATTTTACAAAGGGAGCTTGAAGTAAGTACTTGTTAGCATCTACTAGCATTTACTAGCATCTACTAGTATTTTACATGAGCATTTACTGTAATGTTCTTTAATTTTCGAACAAAACACACTCCATCTACACGTAACTAACAAGTCGTAGGTTCACAGCAGCAGCTATTGTCACTCCAAATATCTGACACGATCTGAATTTCATTGCAGGTTGTCTTTGGTTGCAAGACCATGACAACAACCATCCTCGAACCGGACCACCAACTTGGAGCCAAAAACAAAGATTTCACCACGATTCTCCCACAATTGCTGTCTTTCGTCTGGGATGGCCAAAAATTACACAGTGTGTAGGGGCCATTAAAATCAGATCCAATCATAAACAATGCAAGTATCCTCACACTTCATGTTGCACGATGTGTATTAACCTTCAATAGATGAGGATTAGGAATCCCTCAAGCCTCCAATTGAACTGGGACTATTCTTGCTTTGAGGCCAGACATTGTTGGGGTAGTAATTAGACTCACAAAAAGCTTTCCAAAGGGAAAAACTAAGTAAAGATTGCTGTTTAAAGTCAGAACATTGACACTTAAGTTAAAAACATTCCACATCGTCTTCAGTTTCAATTAATCCTTGTTTTTTTAATGTTCCCCAGGAGTCTTAACAGTAGAAATCTTTGACTAAAAAACAGTGTTAATATCCTCCCCATGTCGTGATTCTCATGAAGAAACCTTTAAACAATGTAATCGGTCCGACTTGCAGGAGTAATGGCAGATTGACATTACTAAACACAGCAGGTCTCCTCAGCTCTTCAAACCTTTTAACATCTTTTTGGTCATTGTTTTTGACTTCAGTTTGTTCACTCTATTTTCATCGACCGGGTTTCCACCAGCAGCAAGGAGCTGTTTTTATTTTTTGTGAAAAAGCCCCGATAAACACACTTTGCAACACAACAAAGAGCAGACAGGCTTAAAAAACGAGACAGAGACAGAAAAAAAAAAAAAAAGCAGGACTCAGAAGTGACAGGCTGGCACACAGACACCTTTGAAACAATGGCTAATATTGCTCTGTGAATATGCAGTTGTTTTCATACATGTAATGTATCTGCTAAAATAGTAACTATGTGCTGTTTTGACTGTTTGTTGCCTCAACATGGTCACAAAAATAACTTGCTTTACACGTGAGAAGAAAAAAATAGAACATGAAACCAATAAAACATTTAAAAAGCTATGCGAATGAATATCTCAGCTCCTCAATGAAACACACGAAACCTTTCTTTTAGAATAACATTTTGACACAGATTAAAAAAATAAGAGTGTGACAATGAGACAGTGGTTGGTGCTCAGTTGACATCACATCAGTTTCTTTTTAACTTTACAGCTTCAGAACTTACTAGACTTTACTACTACTGTTCCATAAAAGTACCATGTTTAGAATTTAAGTAATTCATCAAGCTTGTATCTAAAAGTCGCTGTGGAATTCAAACTACCCACGTTTTTGCAATTTGCTGTAGTCACAAAGAGCTGCAGACATCATGTATTATTAAATGAAAGTTAGAATCATCTTTTCTTCAGAAGTGAGATGCCGGACCAGAGTGATTCATAATGTGGGGTCTACCCTCTATGACGATGTCAGAACTTTATGGTGGAAAGGAGCATAAAAAACATCTAAATAAATAATATAATCTTTAAAAATCCAAATCTCATTTTTAATATTTTTCAAACTAGAATCATTATGCATGTAATGAAGAGTGACGAGTGCAAAACAATAAACTGTGACGGATATAGCAGTTGCAGACTATATATAAAGAAAAAGGCCCCGTTTACATGAAGTCTCCAGTGAAAATGCATCGTTTTTGCATTTTCATTTTGGAAAGCTTTCCTGTTTACACAATGTTTTGAAAAGCTTGTCTATTTACACGGAAACCACAGAAACGCTAAAAACACACACATGCGCGTGGAGAACAATACAATAAAAACATGAACAATGGCAAAGAAGTTATATTGCTATTACATATGACTCTTCTCAATCGTGTGGTGTGAACTGGTATTACAGGATCTACAATTTAAGAAGCGTCTCTGAGGTCAGTCAGACTCAAGACTTGTTTCCTAAAATTCCTTTTTTTGTTTTTTAATTATGTCACTCAAAATTACATATACCTTTAAAGTGCAGCTATCAAACCATATCTCCAGGTTCTTTCAACAACAACGTTCATATAACCTTAACTTAAAAACACCTGTGTGAGCCTTCAGATGAATTGGTTGGACAGTCAACTTTAACCTTGAGCTGCTTGATCCTGATCAGAGCTGCTTATTCTCTCTCTGTGGTCCACTAATCAGTGACTGATGCACAGCTGGAGCAGCTGTTATCAAGATGGTGGGATGGGTGTGATATCTGAGGATCCATGAGGCGAACCAATAGCTCCAACAACTTTCCACATTATGACCTCGGAGCCAGAATGAGTGCCAAAAAAAAAAAAAAAAAAAGATTTAAAATGACAAAAAATGTGCAGCTGGAATACATGGAGGCTTGTGGACTAAATATCCAATCAATTCACATGCCCATGAACTTGTATATATTTGCCAGTCAAAGTATATTTTTTGACCCCACCGACAGGAGGCATCAGACATGAAATTTGAAACGGTAGTGCTGTTCAAATTTCCCTCAAATGAGAATCGGGTTAAGTCTGCAGCAGGAAGTCTAGACTGCAAGGACTTCACTGTGACCTCGGCAAAAGGAAGTATCAACAGTCACCACATACTCAAGTCTAGTAGGGTTGGAAATTCACATTATTCCAGTTGATGCAGAGTTTAGATGAATTACACATTGGTCTTTAAAAATCTGATGTAATTCTTTACTAGCCCACTGCAACACGAGGCAGTTTTACAGTTACACTAAATGGATCCATCTTTTCCACCTGCCTGTTCCAGAGTACAGGGACACTCTCAGCCATGGCCCATGATGTTTATGTGCTTCTCTCTTTAATTTTCTCCCACATGTAGATCTACAGATTGGGATGTAACTTATTGCTCACAAGATTCTGGGAAAACTAAAGTAAAATGTGCTTGTTGCCTCCTAAATGAGGGCTGTTGATATGTCACTTCAGGTCGTACTTAATGGGTTAAAGGTAATAAGGGTGAGAGAGGGAAATCTGGATGTGAAGTCTAAAAGGCTACAAACGCGTTGCAATCAAACAGCAATCCAATCAACCTCTTACAGATAAATGGTTAACAGCGAGAGAGTTAAAATTTGTTTTACTGAACCTATAAGCTGCGGCACGGATAAATCACTGTGGTCAGCTGGGCATGGCTCGCTGGCTGAGCAGGTGACGGCTTCAGCACTTGACCTCTTCTTGGGATCATCGCCGGCGCCTCAACCTCAACCCAACCTGGAGCAAGGGAGAGAGGAAGGGCAGAAAGGGGGTGTCAGTATCATGTAGTGTGACACACCATGTCCAATAACAACGAACAACATAACATCATTTAACCTTTACAACATGTGTATTGATCCATCTGGCTGTTATCACGCTGCAATCACAGCTCAGGGCTCGGCTCAGCTCAGCTTCAGGGGCCGTTTGATTCCACTCGCAATATTACCGGGAGACAAAGAGATCCGGCCCTTCTGTTTTTTTAACCCTGTCCTTGGACCATCCTTCTCCCCAGGCCACTTTGTCTGAGGAACAGTGGGAAGATGTGTCACTGGCTGTTTCCTTGCGATGAGTAAATGTACAATGGGAGGTATGAGATATAATCTTGGCACACTGGAGGAGAATGATTAAGAAAAACACCCACACAATCCCCTTGATGATTTTCCCATGATGCAATGAGAGTGTCCACACTCATCCTGAACATGCAAAGATGTGTGTGGTTTTATTTTGATTATTATTATTTCTGGGAAGATATGATTCACAATAACTTAATCAAATGCTTCTTTTTTTTTGGGAAGAGGTTGCCTTATCAAAATATTCCCCGAATAGACGCAGCTTCAAAGTGCACATTAATGATTACGCCTAATGCTATTCACTTCCTTTACCTGGGAAAACAAGCACTCTGGATTAAACAGAAAGTAGAGCAAGAAACAGTGAATTACTTTGAAGTATAGCGTCATGATATAGTCTGCAGCCGAGAGAAGTTGACTCCCTGCCTCAGGAGACATGCACCCAGATGGATTCTCACACACCCAGATGGCCTGAGTTGTCAGTCTGTTCTGTTGAAAGCTGTTGCCGAGTGCACCTTATTGGATATACAGTATCTTTCATTTGTAGGCTGCAAATACTGAGCTCTGTACAACACAAACGCATGTTTTGTTGGTACTCAAATAATCTTGCGCACAGTAAGACATCTCATCATGAACGGTAGTTAAAGAAAATAAAGACCAGTTAAAGAATATTGTATCAACAATGAGCATGTTGCTTTTACCCTCCCCAAACTTTCCAAATCCAAGCTTTGAAATTTTCAATTTCATACTTCAGATGTTTCTGCATGACAAACAGGTGTTGACTGTGATGACAGTGATTCAAAGCATGCAGAGAAATGCCCTTCCCAATGTCTTTTCCATCAAACTGGCTTCTGATAGAAGAGCAACGACTTACTCCAAATTAAGGACATAACGTATAGATCTGTATTGTTAAGAATTCTGACGCAACATGTGAAATGACCAAAAACCACAAAGTGGAGAAACAAATATAAAAGGCGTTTGAGTGTTGGGACCTTATAAACATAATTACCACAAATAATTTGCATCTTTTTAGTTATCAATGATATTTCGTACATTACATAATATCTGACACAGAGACCAATGTTTTTCAGTCCAAACTAATTTTGGTAGAGACATGAATCAAGTGGTAAACTCATGTGTGTAAAGTTATGTTGATTTATTTGGCTTTTTATTAAGCTTCTAATGTAAACAACTGCGCATGTGCAGAAGAACTATTTACTGCAGCCGTGGCGCGCATGTAGGTGACCACCTCCAAAAAGACAAAAAGTGGGACAGCAGGCATGTTTTGATGGGACAAGGCGGGACAGACGCGACCATCTCTAAACCCTCACCATACACTTCACAATTTAGACCACAAGGTCAGCAAAACAAAATATTTAATATAAAACCTATATATTTTCAGGAAACTTCAGACGACGTGCGCAAGTTCACATGAGTGGGGCGGAGTTTGCAGCGTCTGATCAATCACACACACGGAGAAACTGCAGCGCAGTTTAGAGATTACTGAAGCATCAAATGTTCTCTGAGAATATGAAGAATTAAAACACATCCACCAGGTAAAAGCACTGCTGGTGAAGCCAAAGCCAGAACATTCCCGACTTGTTAATGTGTGACATCATCAGATTAATACAGATTAATTAATCGGCGATACAAACGGACAGCACTGCACTGATCACTCGGTTTTACTTCATTCCAGCAGAAACGTTTCAGGAAGAACTTCCTCACTGCTCTTCTTTTAGTTTTATAGTTTCCATCTAGTTGTTTTGACGCCACGTTTCTCTTGTGAGCATGTTTTGTTTTCGAATATCAATTAATCACCGCGACGGCACGAGTAGTTCTGCGTTCCATAAATTCATGTTTCTGTAGTTATCTCAGGTGTGATCATTCAGCTCATTATTCCAGTAATCAACATTCGTGAAGCTAAAAAGACTTGGAAGCCTCAAGAAGCCTCAGTGACCAGTATTTATTGTATTGTATGTTAAAAAGATCACTGTAAAATACTTTCTCCTCTCCGCTGCAGCTCATCTTTTGATGTTTGCATTTTTTTTTTTGCCAATGACTGGAAAAGCGGGACATTGTCCTGATATGCGTGACGCGGGACAAACACTGAAATAGCGGTACAAAACAGCCTAATATGAGACAGGTGGTCACCCTCTGCACATGCATAGTAGACACACTTCTGAAAAGTTTTGTTTTCGTTTGTTGACATGGAGATGGGGTCGGAGCATTTTCTAAAAAGTTCCACCTTGGAAGCCATTTTCAAAGACTTGTGTTTTCACTGGTTCTGAGCATCGTGTAAAGCCACACCAAAAATGCCACAACTGTTTTCCATTTTCATTTGAAAACGTGGTTGTGTAAACGGACCTTAATGTTTTGTGCACAGCTGTGCTTTTATCCACAGTTTTTTATCCTGAAACTTTCCATCCACCTGTTCAAGCCCGGCGCTCTCTTCTGTTTAATGCCAGGCCTACTATACATGTTCAGCTGCAGAGATACTTTCTTGTCTGATGTCCTTTCTTGTAATACCACCTTGTGCCACAAGGCGTTGTCGGAAAATTTAAAACCTTCAACTGAAACTTCATTCTTAACCTGTGGTTCTTCAAGACGGGTACCAAAAGCTGTTCATTTATAAGATACCGGAAATAAAAGTGACTTTCTGGTAGATTGATACAAATTTGGTACATTTTGCGACATTGAAAATTTTGACAAGTAACACTTTTGGGAACAATAGCTAGGTTGCCTACTCATGAGAAAACAGTGTTAGATTTACAAATTCCTAATAAAATCTCAATCGTAAAGCCAAACACCTTCAACACAGTGAACCAGGTGGCAATTTCTCAATGGCAATACCAATAAAGTTATGAGCATTAAAAGAGAAACTGACATTCAGACGGAATATGTTATAACGTCTTCCTGCTGCTACCCAGTAGTCTTCACTAGTACTTGGTACTCTTTAACAAACTTTAAAGTGTTTTTCAATATCACATGTACCAGCAGTGGCTGAGCACATTCACTTCATGATTGTTTGAGTTTGGTGTGAGTTTCTGTGCATGGAGTTTTCTCCAGTTTTCTACCCAGTCTAATAAATTCAGTTTGAGGCAGCAAATTATTGTCTCTTTGTATGTCTCTGTGTCTAAAAAAAAAAAAAGGAGTTTGTGAGTGTGTCTGTCTAAAGTACACTCATCTTTGCCTGCAGTCAGCCGGTTACAGTTCCCTGACCCTGAATTGGATAAAGCAGTATAAAAAGGTGAACTGATAGATGTACCACCAAGGATAGAGCTGCCATAAAAACCAGTAACCCTGAATTAAGAGCAACTTTTACTCCAAATATATGCAACTGAACCATCAAGCTTGAGATTGGAGAACAACCTGCGATCCCACCAGTGCCTCTGACGTCCACAAATTACATGTCAATCGAACATTGTGTAACCTAAAGCACCAATTTTAAACAGTAATTGTCTGAAATGTGAGAACAGAAATCAACAGTAAATCCTTGCATGCGGACTGCTTTTTTACCCCCAAAACTACTGAGCTAACATCGCTTGTATTCCAGCAAGAGCAGAGATTCTATTACTGTAAACATAAATTAAATGTGCTGTGCAGGAACAGAAAGTTTAGGAGGTTGGATTTACAGCATGTTCAATTACAGTAGCTGTTGTGGTCAGAGTGATACTGGTTGCAGCTGTGATTTTTATGCTATAATGATGGCTTTATTCAGAGGAACAAATACCAAAGGCGAGTTGTTAGCAGGCTAGAAAAATATGTCCAAGCAGCATCTTGTAGACTACAGTGAAACCTCTTCCAATTAGTAAGAGAAAGAGCGCAATGAGCATAAAAGAGCACAATGACAGAGCCAGAGCCAGAGTTATCAAATTTGCTGTGAACGCTGATAACAGATATGTATGCTAAGGAAAATGGTGCTTTAATAGAGTTTTTAACTGTAGATCTAGAATAGAAAATTGGACATACATTCTAATTGAATACCTGGTTGAAAATGCACCCGGCACACCGTTATAAATCATCTGGAATCAGTTTTCTCGAACTCCTCTCTCCCTCTCACCCACTTTACAAACACAGAGCAAGGATTTTTCAGCCTCTGATAAGTGTTAATAAATTACCTGAATTTGAAAATTAATGGCTAGCCGCCTGCTTCGGGGAGATATCATTGTGTTTCATGAATATTTTGATTCTGTGATTAGATCAAAATGCTGTGAATTCCTAAACAGCCCCCATGCCCAAGCTCCACTGATCATAAACTCTTCCCTTCTTAAAAAAAAAAAAAAAAAAAAAAAAAAAAAAAACTT
>OMNM01039503.1:0-10750 GCA_900302745.1 Parablennius parvicornis | reverse complement strand
TGAACATGTTTAGATTGGAAATACTTAAATTTACTTCCACTATTTAATGTTTTGCTTGTTGATCACAGCTCCAGTGAGTAAGCTCAGCAGTGAATATGAAATGTTTTAGATGACAGGCTGCTTTACAATGCACAAGCACACACACACACACACAGTGTTTTGCACATGGACACACAGACAAATTGGACCATGCAGCCCCGTGCATAAAATAATCAGATGATGTTGCCATGGGGGAAAAATGCTGGCACCGACTCTTTCTGACATAAAGCCCAAGCTAACCTCTGTTCAGGCCTAAAGAAACACATATACTGGATGCAGATGTACACAGATGTGGCGACTGTGTGCGGAGTTGTGAAGGCGCTTCAATGGGGGCACGTGTATTTCACTGTATTGTGTATTTTGCACTGATGCTGTTATTCCCCATGTTCCTCATTTTGCACGCTGGTGTCTTCAGTGTTTGTTGTCAACTCCAACCATAACCAGAGACTGTTTCATTAAAGGAAAGAAAAACATGTTTCACATGGAGAGATACTGTTATTAACCAAAACAAGACTCAGTAAAGTGGTTTTTCATCAAAAGTGACAATCAATAGTATGTTGGGTGACTAAATTGCTTCAGCTTTTAAAAGGAAAGTTCAAAACAGAACATTTGTATTCCTTTGGCAGAACACTTTCAAAACTCTGGGAAGGCACACTGTGCCGCAACATGTCATAATATCTGCAGAAAATAAACAGTTGAAACAAATTTAAAGCTGATATATGTTGATGAAGTGCATTTAGAAGAGCCTACATTGGCTTTATGTGATTTACACTTCAAAACAAGATAAAGAGGATTTTGTCAGGAAAAGGTTGAGAATTTAAAAGGGCACAGCTTTACGACACAGTGAGGTGCTTGTAATTGAACACCAGCCTCCTTGTCAGCTGCTACTGTGAACAACGCAGAGAAACATTTGACTCGCTGATATCAGATTCATCCAACCACATCCTCCATATTGTAGAGTGGAGCCCATGGTCACAAGCAGACTAATTTAATATCTAGTGGCACGGACCGGTAAAATATTGCCATGATAACCTTCAAATTTGAACTGTGGTGTAGAATATTTGGTTTTGAGAAAATATAAAGATTTTCATCTCAAACAGTTACTATAAATCATGACTCCAATCTCAACATAAAGCCAATTTTAATGAAACCTTCTGCTGCAAAATACAGTGAAATGTCCAAAAAAACATCTTCAGTCCCTGGCACATTATGTATTATTGTGTTTTTCCAATTTGACTTAGTGGCTAATGCTAGTTTGCTAGCTTCAATGGTAACATTGCTGCAACATCTCAGCTCAAGTCTCATTGTTGTGTTGTGTCCGCTGCTCATATGTTTTCTCAGAAATGTTTTACAATTTTCTTGATGGTCCGGCCACATTGAGCCTCTTCCAGGCCAGTTTTGACCTAGGGTCCTTATATTTATCACTCCTGATTTAGCGCTGTAATAACAACCTAAATTAATGTTTTCTAGACATTGAGAGGAGTTGGAGTACCACATGCAAAGAGAGAACATGCTAACCTCACACCCAAAGGCCCCCAACAGGACATTCTCCATTATTTTTACTCTTTTCCCACATTTTATTTGAAATGACACAAACATGTGACAGAGACGTTGTGAAAGCTAAACAGGTCCCACTGAACAGCAGAAACGCAGCACATCAGTGATACAGTGCAGACTTTATTTTGGAAGCCCGGACACTGCACTCCCTGACATGAACCTCCAAACAGCCACCATGCCTGCGCAGGCCTTCGGGCCTTCCTGTATGGTTGATGTATTGCTGGAGCAACAGGCAGAAAATGGCCTCCTGTTTAGACTTCCAGTCAGATCTCATCGAGTGCTCGCGTTGTGACGGAGCTGATTCAGTTTCCTCTGGTCTGGATCCCCGGCCAAAAACAATAACTGTTTGAAAGCAGCGGAAAACGAGGAGCATGTTGGAGATGTGGGAGGTGTGGACGTTAAGTTCACTTGTAGTTTGTGCTTGTATCAGTGTGATGGGTCTCCACTGTCACAATTAGAACTCACCAGATGGTAAAGCTGAGTCACGGAGACCTCAGTGTGATGTATTATTCTGACTTCAGTGGAGTTTCCCCATCAGATCCATTATCTCTGCACTGCCTGTTCATTCAAATAATATGTTAAAATGTGAAAGTCTGGATGTTTTTCCTTTGTTGTCACCTTATTGTCACTACCTGTGCTGGCACACATGCAGGTGGGATTTATCTTATTTTCCTACTCAATGTGGGCTGAAAACTGCTAAAACAAACACACACACACGCACACACACACACGGGCTGTCAGAGCTCTGCTGGAATGAAGCCGAGGTGATATAACAAGAGATATAGGATACTTTTCTTTAACATTTCACTATATTTTGCACCAGAAGGTTTCATTAAAATCGGCTTGTCGAGTTTTTTTTCTGTAGTAAATGTTTGGTTTTGTGAAAATATGGAAATTTTCATCACGTACACTCTGCAGTACAACAAAGTTGGTCTGTTTATGGCCCCCTGAACTAAAACGTGTTTGACACCTCTGCTATAGGCATTTGGTTTTCATTCAAAACTTGACAAACTACTCTAGTTTCATGACTACAGTGTCAATAATCAAATAAGATGTTGCTATTTGTAGTATTTGCCCAGATTTGTTTAAGTTATAAACATCCATCTGGCACATTGACCAAAGACATATTTGTCAAACTAAAAGGGAAACATATACATTATTTATGATAATATGAGAATGCCACTCTATGTTTACATTAACTTTTTTAAAGTTTTTTCTTTGCTTTACTTTCCACTGTTAGCTTGAAGAACAGTGAGCGATTGAAGAAGTAATCAAATCTGATCACTTGCCTGTATAAAAGTCAACACTGCATCAGGCCTTTGTTCACGTTTCTCCTCATGGATCAGATAGTTCAAAAGTTAGAAAGCAACAGTATAAATCTGAAGTTTTTTTCTGCATAAAAGAGATAAAACTAAAATAATTTTAATTGGAAATGAAATAACAAAGGATTTTACAGCTTGTTATTTTTTTTCCCTGAATCTTTCAACAATAGTAAAAACAATTGCATGAATAATTTTTGATTTCATTCGGAATTACTGATCTTTTATCACTTCGGTTATTGGAACAGCTGAAGTGATTCGGGGTCTCATTAGAGGACGATTTTCTGTATGAGTTTCATTTCCACACCAAACTGATTTTCCAGTGCGAGCGGAGAACGGGAGGCACGGCCTCGATCTTTGTATAAAAATACATTTCTGTCTGACAATCAGAAACAAAGCTGAGGAAATCTGATAGAAACTTCCAGAAATCACAGAAGGAGCTGTGCCGTTGGCCTCTGGTTGAGACTGCCGGGGCCGTGACCACGCAGGGGTAACGTCTGTCAGCGAGATAAGAGCCGAGGAGAGGGCCTCCAGGCTACGGCTTATCACACACACAGGCCTTTAGGGAATACACACACACACGCACACACACACACACACACACACACACACACACACACACACACACACACGCTCGCACTCTGGATGAGTTGTGAAGTCTTTCACGTATGAGATTGGAGGTGGGGGAGGTTTATACCTCACCCCTGTATCACAGGGAGCCCGGCAGCAGTAACTTTAGTCTATTTCTCTATCTGTCTCACAGCAGGATGACCTTCCAGTCAACAGATTACCACCACCAGTGTGTGAGGCTCTAAAAGAAACACACAAAGCCGTGTGCCTCTCTCCGGCTGCATGTTTGTGGTGAATGATTAGAGCTCATTCAGCGACTGACCCGAGGCCATCAAAGGAAACGCTCTCCTCAGTGTTTGGGATAATTACGCCGTGCTGGCGAATATTCCCGTTCTCCAGTTGTGTGACTTTTGGGTGGTCACAGATTGATTCGTTTGATTCTGCACACACAATCCTCAGCATTCGCAGGCTGCTGCTGCGCCCGCTGTTGCATTATGGGTAAAATGTCACACGGATTTTGTCGTTTCAACAATTTTTTCAGGAGACTCAGCATTGCACTTTAATTTTGAGTGTTCACAATACATGCAGTCTACAGGGGATGTACATGTATATTTACCATGATTAGTTTTGGTTGTAGCTACTTTATATTTTATTATTTTAGATTTAGTGAACTTGCTATCAGAAGCAACTGAATTATCATGTTTCCATCATGTAAAGTTGCTGCTCTCTCTCTCTCTCACTCTCTCTCTCTCTCTCTCTCTCTCTCTCTATGTCATGCACACTGTGCCAACTGTCAACATTTACTAAAACAGTTGTGCTACTATTTCCCTCTTCATTGGTCCCTATGGGGAATCCATTTGTCTCATTCATAGTTAGCCCTCACGTATAGGAGCAGCGGGGAGTCGCAGCGCTGCACTCGGGGGGCAGATGGGTTTTAAGGGCATCACTCTGCAGTGGTGATGATTGGATTGGGATGAAGCAGAGTCTTTCATTATTCTTCTTAATTACATGTCAGTCCGGGGATTTGATCCAAAGTCCTGACGGAGGAGTCATACACTCACCTCTGAAGCACAGGCACAGACTGCCCTATAAGGAGTGACGCATTAATCCACGATTATGCTTTAACGCAAGTCTTTTGTTGTTGCTTCCTCACATTTTCAAATTGAAAATCGGTTTCAGTCAAGAGGCTGTATGAGACAGATTGTAGAGCATCTTCCTCTTATGAAATTTCAGCTGAACATATTGAATTAATCGGTTGTCGTTACTCTCGGCTAATAAGTCAAATCAACACCACAAAAACTCGGCTATTTGCACATTACTAAGGTCTCATCTACACGTCAACATTACAGGTGAAAACACAAAATGTATATTGCGTATTAGGTGTCCTTTTTCTCAATAACATTGCTCTGAGTCACTGAAAATGCAACTTTTTGAAAACGCACCGACTCAATCATCAGCAGAAATGGTGCTACTGCACATGTGCACCACAGCCACAGGTTCTTGCACATCACTGATTGTAAAATAACTGAGGCTCTGTATATACGACATTTCATGTGACAACAATTAGTCAGTTAAAAAAAGTGGTACATTTACACTGCCGCAGCGGACACACTGACAACAATGTAGTTAGTATGGCCACTGGAGGGCGCTGTGGCTTGTTTCTGTAATGAAACCATAAAGACATATGTGCAGAAAACAACACGCTATAAACGTGAACAAAAGAGAGAACTCGAAATTTGTATGGACTGAGGATTAATCAGATACCATCATGGAAGAGCCTCTACTATTAAACTACCAACATGGACGATAAAATTAGAATACAGACCGCGGGACATACCACTAAGATTCTGCCATGTTTTTTTTACAGAAGCTGAAAAAAAGAAGTTTGTTCATTAGCATTAAACGCATTAGTCAAAGAACACAGAAAAGCATTTTCTCTTCCAAAACATAAATCCACTTTTTTGTAACATAGACTACTTTCTGTTTCGAATATGGCATGACATTGTCAGCATTCGCAAATGTAAACAAGAAAAAAAAAAAAAAGAGAGAAAATTGTAAGGGAACTGGTAAATTATAACGCTTAAGTGAGCAATTATCTGCTCTGTCCCTTGCAGTTATCAAATAACATGTAATATGGAGACTAATTATCCCCCGATGGAAAGCAGCGGCTGCTTCTGCTCAGCTGAGTGTTTGTGCAACTGTGTGGGAGTGGACCACTGCAGCCGACATGCCTGCAATTAAAAATGTGGTGTTTGTTCTTCCTACAGAGTGGTATGCTATTTACATGCAGAATTTCTGTATGTTTTAATTAAAATGAAAATAGTCATTATTCTGCTGCTACAGCTACCTTGTTGGAGCATAAAGACAGGCATGGTGCTACATAGGAAAGGGAAATCGAGGATTGTCCGTTGCCACAGTATAACTGGGAAATATGTTCATGTTGGCCACATATTAACCCCAATGGGGAATAATCCGCTGTATTTAGAGTTTATCTAGCTATGGATGCAAGCAGGATGAACCTGAAACTTCTCAGCGGTCAGTCACAGACACTCAGGCACGCCCACGAGCAATTCACATTCACAACTTAACCTCAAACTCGTGCTTTTGGACTGAATGAGGAAACCAAGATACAACCGGGAAAGCCCACAGAATACATAAGCAAACTGAACCGTGGACCTTCTGGCTCTGAAGCGAGAGCGCTCATCTCTACATCACTCCGCAGACTAAAATGTCAAACACATACAGTATATCCAAGGTCATCTGCTGACATTGCAATTTTGACTGAGTATGTGTACAGTTTACATCTCTGCGTTCAGCAGAAAATCACAAACGAACTGTAGATTACAGTTCTGCACCAAATCAGCAAAAACTGCTGCATAAGTACAGATGTATGCAAATATGTGGGAATATTTCATAACAAGTGGTTAAAGATGGAACCAACTGCTGGAGCCGAACTGTAATGAACAGAAAGCAAACTGAAATACAGCAAAGTAGGTGGATATGCATTCTGTGTGGTAGGTACAGAAATGACACCCAATTAGGATTAAGCCTATAATTAGCTTAAAATACTAAATACTTCCACGGAGCGTAATGGCTGTGAATATGGAAAAGTGGCTGTGTGGTACAGGAACAAATTAGCAGAATTAACAAAGGGGATTACGCTTTTGATTAACTGAAAATGAACAAAAATGGGGTTCAAGAGGTGAAATGAGAGAAAGACGAGGACGTTGGTGGGTTCCCCACAATGAAGTCTGGATATTTCCACCAAGTCTCTATGAGATTATTTTCTGGGAAATACGCCAGAAGTTGGCGTTGAATTCTCAGCCAGCAGCTGTCCCCACTTTGTTTTTGTCCTTCAAGGCAGTCGGAGCATCAGAGACAAGGAAATCAAGTGAGCTGCAGCAAGGTCTCAGGAATAAAGGTTCTCCTCCACAAACAGACGGAAGCAGCACAGCGGCTCTTCAAGAATTTACAGGTGGCATTTGTGTTTTCTTCATTTAACTGTGTACAAAGCAAGAGCCTTGAGGAGACAGACAAGCCCCCGTCGGAGGAGGATGAGCATAGATCGAGCCAAAATTATTACATTATTCTTGTATTTCTATTGTTAATTTGTTGTGTCTGTGACGTAAAGTGTTGCACTTGTCACTTCACAAAATAGGTTTTTGTCTGTATATTGAATGAGTTTATATATGAATATATTTAGAATGAATTCAACTGCATTAGATGTATCCCTAATGTAATTGGGACTATTGATACGATTTAAAACCTCATTGTCGTCAGTTAATGAACCGCAGATTGTCTCGTCACTTTAAACCTCCACTCAGACATCCTAAACTCATGAGAGATGAAATCACATTCACATTGACACTACTTTGGAAACTATCCATCGTATTGAACCAGGATACATTATTGATACACAGAGTGCAGGGGAGGAATACGAACGGACAAGCTGAGCGGCTTCAGTGTTGTGCGGTATATAGTGTAAATATTTTAAAGAGAGGCGCTTGTTCTTCCCCTATATATTTCACTTTTCGGGGCCAGTGTGGTTTGATGTAGCCAAGATTTGAAGATTTTTCCCTTTTACTCCTCCAGTCAGGAGGGAAGGCTGAGCTCATTGATAGAGCTGAGCCAAGCCGAGTTACTGCTGGTTTCAATCAGGGTGAGGCAGCATGTGGGTGACCCTTGAAATGCACTGACGAGCACACGCCTGCACGTGCACTCCCCATGTATTGCATCCGCCTCCTCTGGGCTTTTTCCACGTCTCACTTTGCGATGGTTGTGATTTTCTCAAGTCCGAACTTCCTCAGCTGTCTGGCTCCAGGCAGAATTGCATGTTCACTACACACATCTCGGAAGATCATATGCTGCACCTTATAGCCATCATGTATTCCCGGCGCACTCTCAACATATATACCGTATATGTGCTTTCATCATGAGCCACAAATGCACAAATTGCCGTCTTCCAATTTACATGCACAAATGCATGTTCCAATTCTGTCTCGTATCCTTTTCCGCACTCAGATAGATTTTGTTATGTGCACATGTAGCACTGGACCCGTGCACAGGCTCGTTCTTTCCTGGAGTCGCAGGGTCAGATGTTAGTCCTGTTACATGTAGCTGAAGCTCGGTGAGGGAGCAGTTCATGATTACCTCGGTGCTGCTGCAGCTGCTTTCCATTTTAATGTTAAAGAGCCGACATGGGCCACAACTCAGCCCCCTGTTTTTAAACTTCTTTTTTGAATCTATTTCATTCAGCGCAGGTACAGCTGCACAGCCACAACTACACACAGAGACATGCACAAACACATCAGCAAATGCAATGCATGCACACAGCCACTAACACATGTACACGCTCGCACACTATCACAAAACATTCCATTTGTGTCGCAGGCTTAGTCACATTTCTCATTTCTCTCAGGGCTCCAACTGTGAGCCATTCCCTTCTGGCATGACACATCCCAAAACCTCAATAAACCGCCCATCTCGCTCTATGTTTGTGCCTGTTTACTTGTGTGTGTGTGTGTGTGTGTGTGTGTGTGTGTGTGTGTGATAACAGGCCCCACTGGCCTGTGTGTAATCCTGCATGCCGGCGCACTGTCTTTCAATTAGCCAGCAGGGCTTGTTCAGGGCCAGCTGGGGTCAGGTTACTATCACAATGCGGAGCTAATCCACTACAAAGTGATCAATGCAGAGTGAGAGAGACGGGGCGTGAGGTTAAGAGGAGAGACAGGAGCTGGGGTGGAAGGTGAGACATCTGGAGGAGGCGGATGAGAACGGTTAGGTGCATAAAGACCTTCAGGCAGGTAAAAGATGGCTCCCAGAAGACTGTCATATCCAGCATGTATTTTTATAACAGCTCCTCCTCTGTTTGGACGGCTGCATCATTTGCAGCTGATTAGGTGGTTAGCTGATTAGATATCCTCGATATCAGAACGAACCACCATAAAGCTGTCACCCACAGTCTGAGCTGAGGTGAAGGCCTTTCGGTGGAGTTTGCATATTTTCCTGGGGATTGCTTGGGCTTTCTCCAGGTTCTCCTTTTACAGTCATCATGTTTCTGTTATTTGGTGACGTACGTTCTTGTCTATCTTTTGGATGGGCTGGGACTTCTTCTTCAGGAAGTTTCCTGCTGGTTTAAGCAGGGAAGTTCCACTTTGAATACAGCATGTAGAGAAGGTGAAGGACTGGCTAAAAATATCAAATTGCCCATTCACCTATCTTGTAGCGACACTGTTCAAAGTCAGGGCCTTATCTGCTAAGATCCAATAATTTGCACTGCCTGTTTGTGATTTTTAACATGAAACACATCACTTCCAAACAAGAGGAATCGAAAGAGCTTGCTTAAGGGGCCGTCCACACGAGGACGTCGGTTCACACGAGGCGATTTTAGGAGCCCGAAAATGACTTTTTTTGAACACGGGTTCCAGAGTGGGCAAATTCTGAAACCGCGGCTCGACAGCGGGTCGCGTGTGAGGTGAAGACGGCAAAGACGAGCTTCTATTGAAAAACTATGATACCGCATATGTACTACATGCCGTGACGTCTCGTATTAAGCCGTGTTCATTGTAATGTGTGGACAGAATTTTTTTTTAGAAGGCTGCGGAGAAAAAAGATTGTTTTTCCTTGTGTGGATGTGCCCTTAGACTCTGAGGACGTGCTACAATATGGCTTGTTTGTGGAGGAAGCTATTGAACATATTGGATGCTTAAAGCAAATAAATAAAACAAAGAAAATTTAAAAAGCAACCAAGGAGATGATTTGTCACAAAGTCAAAATGTGAATAAGGTTTAAAGTTTGCAAACAAAGTTGTTCACCTCCTTTTGAAACACACTAAATAATAGAAACCGACAAAAACATTTCTCAAAGGTCATAAATAACACTGCATGTTGTACATTAAGCTTTCAGCATAAACCTCTCCCAGTATTTTGTGCGATCTGGTCGACACAGCCGATATTCATGAAGGCAAACGTCTTCCCCAGTAAACAATGCAACTTCTTTCTATACACACAAACCCCTTTACAGATGCACACACAGACTCACACACACACACCCCTCTGACTATCTTTCAGACTGTGGAAGTAACAGGACATGCAATTTTCTTGCAGAAGTCTTTACGTGAACTGAAATTTGTATTGGCATGTTTTCTTGTACCTAAATGTTTTTTTTTTTTGTGTATGTAATGCTTCCACCTGCTCCTGTGTCAAAAAGTGAAAACAAGTCACAAACGGATATGCTTGCTTTGTCAGCACAACATGAGAATGTTATTACCGTATGTACTACTGTCTGTATTCATGCTTGACCCCTTTTATAATAACAAGGCACCCCTTGCTGCTTCCGTCTTCATTAGTGTGTTTTTCTATCAAGTCTCCCTAAACAGAGGTCTGGACATGAAAAAGCTTCTGTGGAAATGTTCTGAAATGGTAATAATGTCTCCCAAGGCTTTTGTATCAACAGAAATATTTCCTCACTTCAAAAACCTTTTATTTTAGTGCAACTGTGACACCTGTCACAAAGATCCATAGTTTCCCACCTCTCCGTAATCAGCAGAGAAAAATATGAAGCTTGTTTTTCAGTGTGACTGATTAGTACAGATTTGACAGACATTTGAAAGACTATTGATGGAATTTAATTTGGTGTCATTGTGTAGCAATATCAGCGGTGATACAGACACGAGGCAGATATTATTTTTGTCATTATTATGCTCTTGATCATCTTCATGCACAGGATCGGATGCGAAGAGGAGGGGCTCAGGGTGGGAGTGGGAT
>OMNM01039497.1:0-14852 GCA_900302745.1 Parablennius parvicornis | reverse complement strand
GAACTGGAGGTTTGCCAGAAACCGACGAGAAGCAGAGAAGGGAGTGTGAAACTCTTGATTGGTAGATAAGACGTGAGCGTCTGTCAGTGAGCCGGGGAAGGTTAACGTTTAGGTTAAAGACACGTGACCTTCAGTAAAGTGTCAAATACATGAATCCTTTTCCACTTAATAAACTGCAGTCCAGTCAGAGGTGAGTTTAAATCATGCGATTGTCATGGAACCGCAACACAAAGAAACAACGTAAGAAAACATTCAAGGCTTTAGTGAACTTTTCTGTCTCAGAAACAAAATCAGAATCAAAATAGTTTGACATCTCAGAAAATGTAAATACAAATAAAACAATTTCAGATCAATTACACAAACTTTCGTTTTATACTTTACAGTTCTAGAAATTATGAAAATCATGAAAATCATTAGTCATGAAAATCTTAGAAAATTAGAATTAATGTAAAAGTCACTCACAGAATCACAATTCTTCTCAGAATGATGCAAGAACTTGTCTTAAATGTATTCGGTCACACAAAAAGTTCAATTTTGAGCTGTCTTATAAAGAAGAACTTGTATTTATTTGGAATCTCTGATCCACTTAAACTGGCATACACAACTTCCCTGGAACTGTGACAAGAAATCAAAATTCAAAACATGAATCCAAGTTAAAAGTGAAAAACTTTGAAATATAAAACCATAATAAACTGCAAAGACGAAGAGTATTCAGTGAATCCATTGGCTTGAAAAGAAAAGTCCTTAAAACAAGTGCAGAAACAACACACAGTGCTGCGCTGTGACAGCAGCCATGCTGAAGTGTGTGTGCGTGTGTGTGTGTGTGTGTGTGTGTGTGTGTGTGCAGTGCCGTACGTGCTGGACACACACACTTCTTCCATTGCTTTCTTCATATTCTTTGTGTTGTCATGGACACTAACATTTTATCACAACTGTCCACTGAACTGTTTTCATTGTCGGTTTTAAAATCCCTCCAGTCTGCTGACATGTGAGCCACTGTTTTTTTTTTTTTTTTTATTAGATATTCGTGAAAGTAACACTAAAGGAAAAATAAATCTTTTCGATAGTAATCTATAGTCCTGGATTATTAACCTCTACGTGTTGTGCAAAATGGATATTAATTAACTGGGAAATGTTACACGGCCTAAAATTCATTGAAGGAATCAAGATAGCTGGTTTCATGCCATATACATTCAATTCAATTCAATTCAACTTTATTTATATAGCACCACATACAACACAGTCATCTCTCGGTGCTTTTAATAGAGCAAGCGGATTGCCCGCGACAGTGGACAGAAAAAACTTCCTTTTAAAAGGAAGAAACCTTTGCAGAAACCAGACTCAGAGGTGGTGGCTTTTCTGCTGGTGGGTTGGGGTGAGAGGATAGAGGATAGGATAGATAGATAGATTGGAAGAGGGATAGAGACCCTGGTTCGGGTAGGGGGCAGGTTGGGGTTAGGATACAGACCATGATTGGGGTCGGGGTAGGTAGAAAGAGAGGTAGAGAGAGAGGTGGGGGGTGAGGATGGAAGAGATATAAGAAATAACAGATAGATAGATGGATCGGGGAGGGATACAGACCCTGACTCAGGTAGGGGGGAGACCATTGTTCGGGTAGGGGGCAATACAAACAGCCCTAACTGTTAGCTTCAGTTAATAGAAAAGCCTTGAGTCTGGCCTTAAAAGTAGAGGCTGTGTCAGCTTCCCTAACTGAAATTGGGAGATGGTTCCACACAAGGTGGGGCCCGAATGCAGTAGGAAGTACATGTGGGAACTACTAATATAGGAATCATTCATTAATTTATTAGATGGCAAGTCTTTATTTTTTAACATTAAACTAGTAGTGCTGTTTTCATTGTTTCTGTTTGTTAACATGTTTCCAATGAGAAACTGTGGTTTTGGGGGTGATAGGTCATATTAATCCCATTGAAATCAAACGAAACTGGGTCGGGTCTCACTTCCCATTGATTTATTCTGCCTAAACACTCCCCGGTGCCAGCTTCTGGAAACAAGCAAATACAAGACGGGAGCCAAAATAATTTGATGAACGCTCGGACAAAAAAGACGTCCGATGGGCAACAAAAAGAGCATTGTCCGTGGTGGAAGGGAACCGAGTCCAAAACAAGAGGCCCAACACAATGCCGTGACCCTGGAGGTTAAACACACAAAGGAAGGAGCGCTCAGATGACCGCGCCGCAAGATCTTACCATTAAAGAAGAAGCGTAAATCCATCATCCTCCTTCTTAATTTCAAAGTGCCCAAAATGTTTTATGATTGAATACATGGGCAGAGGTGTGGTTACACACCAGAGAGAATGGAATGATCTTCAAGGGAGAAACCCCACGCAACCTCCTTCATATACTGTATTTAGAACAATAACATGGATGAGCGCCTTCTTTTTTTAATTATTTGTGTGGGGTGAGTGAGTTTATACACACTGTAGCTTTAGAAACGTGAGTACTTAATACATGAACTGTGCTCTGAATTGTTCACGTACACAAACATGATTAAATTTAAGGAGGATTTTCTTGGAGGCTGATCATATACATCGCAAAAAGTGATTCCGACATATAATTCAGAAGCACAATATTTATCAAAATTATGTGCAATTTTTCTGTAACACTATTGATTTGGTAACTTGCTCAATATGCGTCAAGCAAAACTCCAGCATTTAATTTACTTACTTCATTATTTACAGTTTTCATCTTGAATAAAGTCTGAAAAAAACTGCCATTTTCTTAAGTTTACTCTCGGGATGCACGATTGGATATGTGCCAGTATTCCAATATTAATAAAACAGACATTACAGATTAACGATACCGATACAATCTGGAGTCGACAGATGTGTCGGTTGAGTCAAAATCACATGTCCACAGGATCCGTCAATTTCCTGCTTCCCATTCATTGTCTATGTGAAACGCACCGCGGTGCATGCTGGATGCAGTGCGGTGCGTCACCCCAGAGCTTTCCCCAATTTGAATAGAGTTGAATCCAGCCAACTTTCTGAAATGAGGTGTGGGGAGCGGAGATCCAATGCAATATTCATAAAATATATAAACTAGTTGTAGTGGAACCAAAGCGATTATGGATTCAGCAACAGCACAGCTTATTTCTTGCCGCAAGCGTTTTTAGAAATAACTTTCTCTGAATGGTTTTAGTAGTAAAAGAGAAAGTTTGTGACGGCACGCCGTATTGGTTTGGTTGGAACTCCAGGAACAGATCGTTCCCCTGATGATGCGTTCAGGTGCAGCTCGTAACTCCGAGCCATGCTTCATGCTACAAAGATTTTCGGGGGTTCACACACCAGCGATGCTACATGCTACACTCGATTAAAAGCATGACTGATACGCTCATTAACTGCGAGCTGGAGCAAAAACGCATATTGACGCTATATTCTGACTTCTCCTGTACAAAAGTGTTGCAGTTAAAGGAAAGACTATTTTCAGATGCGGTGCTTTTACATGCAAGAAAAATTGCCCCCTGTGGAAACGTATCAGAAACTCACCACGCGATGATGTCTTTGTTTTTTTTACCTGATGGAAAATTTCCATGGAAATGGCAGAAATGCTGAAAACGATGTAGTCTTCATGTAGGGCCACTAGTGGGTGCTGTTGTTTGTTTTCGTAATGAAACTAGACATACACAGAACCATGGCTGTGTTTCAGCCATCTACACAGAGACTGAGTTGGAGCATTTTCAAAAAGTTGCAGTTTCCCTTGTTTCTGAGGAGATAGAGCATTTTTAAAAAAGTTGCTTTTCCCTCATATCCACGGAGACAGAACATTTTCAAAAAGTTGGTGTTTACCCCGTTTCTACGGATACGAAGTCAGAGACATTACAAAAACTTGTGTATTCAGCGACTCGTGCACCATTTTTGTGTGAACGAACATCTGAAACACAACAAAAGTTTTACATATTTATTTGAAAATACTGTCGCGTGAACGTTGCCTTCAAGTCTCAATTGACTCAAAACCCTTTCACACTGTCTCACCACATGGGCAGCAGTTTAGATTCATGGATTTGGAAGATTGGGATGGGAGATTTTAATTTGAAATCTGAGTCATTCTGTATTTATATTCTGTCATACCACACTGTCATCCACATACATGGAGCTATTATAACTAAACACTCAGATTCAAAGCAACGTGTTTTATTGGGAGTAAATATGAGTTCCACCCCGCAAGGTTTCTTTCCAAAAGATACATTGTGATTCGGATGTTTTCAAAATACAACTTCCCTTTGAGATCTCATACCAGCAACTGCATTTGATAATATTGCGAAATGTTAAGGAGCCACAGTTAAAACGGCAGGAAACACAAAGTGACAGCCAAGTATCAGCGGTGGGCTGCGGAGTGTGTCCTGCTGAGTCAGTAACTGCAGAGGTGAAACCTCGCACACAGACATCAGCAGTAAAACTGACAAAACAAGCTTTAAAACCTCGTTTGTTTTAATGGCCCCGACGTCTGCAGGGAATCCCAACAATTCCAGGTAAAAAACACATTGTTACGGCACTCGGAGGCTGCGGGGTGAGCAACAATCACGTTGGGCTGTCTGAACTGATGGGGGCTCAGTGAACACCAGGAGAACGTTAACGGCTTGAACCAACCGTAAAGGTCAGCTAGAGGGGGGATGTTGGTAATGACTTGGTTTCCTGGCTTCGGCATCCTAGTTCGATTGGAAGGAAATCTCACTGCTGCAGTTACTAAAACATGTTGGACTGCTCCCAGCTTTGAGGGAACAGTTTAGGACCATTTTGCTTCCAGCATGAACAAAGACGGCGAGTCACAGCAGTGATCTGTCAGGAGCTTTGAACTCGAAGTACCGGGACTTTGGTATCTGGTATGAAGACGTCAGCAGATCAGTTCTGTGGATTCCAAATGGGTTTCCATGGCCAAGCAACAGCAGGTCCAACAGCAAACATCTGATAGAAGACCATCACTCTTGTCTCTGTTTCTCAGTTGGAAGGTTGTAGGTTGAATCCCTCATCCGTCCTTGTGCAAGATCCTGAGCGCTAAACTACACGCCCAATGGACAGGCTGAGTTCTTGGCATGGCAGCCGTCTCCACTGGTCTGGGTGGAAACATACATAATGACCTCCACTTATCTACCAATCTGCTTTTCCATTACACAACCCTGAACACTTAATCTCCTCTATTGAGTTTGGGTCTGTTTTCATCACAACTGAGTGATGAAAATGGTAAAGAAAAAAAGGCTGAAGCATGATGGAAATTCCGATGGAAGTATCAGAGAATATAGGAATCCATACATCGCGATCAGTCCAAAGAGGAGAGGATACCAACTGGACGACATTTGACCAACTTCATACTTCACCTCAACTATTTAGGCCCTGTTTGCACAACACCATTTCATATGAAAACAGGGCCTTAATGGCTGAGTGTTATTGCTGTATCATAATGTGTAATCTGAGTTTATTACCAAGATATAGCTCTAAGCAATCTTATGAGGTCGATCCGCTGAGCGTCCGAGCAGTGGGATGTTGAACCTTTCGAACACGGTGGATGTGGAAAAACCTTTGTGCAGGCTGAAAAGAAGGTGGCGTCGACTTCTGCATAGAAATGATTGTGGCAGCCAACTGATGAAATCTACAGCGTGACTCATAATCTGTGTGAAAATCATGGAAATAATAATCATGAACTTTAGTCAGGTCATGTTACCTGCCCGGCGTGTTAGTACCAACTTGTTTTCTAAGTTTGCTTGGACTTATTTTTTACTACCGAACAGTTCTGTGCTTGTTTGAAGTGTTTATGTTAAAGGGAGGAGACCTTTTTCTATTCCTGCACGGCCGAGCCTCAATAATAACTCGATGAAGGAATGACTGTTTGAGACTTCACTGACCTGTTCTGAATCCTCCAACACCATCTTGATGAGCTGGACCAGAAACTGTGAGAGGGGTTCTCTCATGCAACGTCAGTGTTTCAATTTCATTTTTATTTCTATTGCAGCAAACACAACACGATGCCTTTGGACGATACGTTTGATCTCCGCTCCAAACCACTGCCAGCCTTCAGTAAAATTCCACGATGCCTGGCTGTGTCGCAGTCAGAACAAAACGTTCACCTTCGCTGCCAGACAATGTAAAATTATTTGGAACATCTCGTTAATGATCAGCTCGCGGCAGAGCAGAAAGGAGCGAACCTTCCTACTGCTCACAGCGACCTCGGCTGCTTTCTGTTGAGTCTGAAGTCGTTTGATGGTTATTCAATGATTAGCCCGAGGTGTCACATATTTATGTGCCATAAAAATGTGAAACAGGTCACATGCGTTAGATGGGGAAAAGGACATTCTTGTGACATGGCCAAACAGGAAATCTCCACTCCAGCTACATCTCGCCTCTTCCCCCTGCCCCCGATGGAGGGTTTAAAGCAACTTCATGCAATTACCTGATCCGTATCCTTGTGTTATTTTCACTCCAGTACAAAGAGAACTTTGGGACGGCAGCCAAAGACCTCGGAAAGAATAATGTATACAGTTCGGTGTATATGAGGAGAAAAATGAAGTCAAGGTCATGTAGGTTTAAATATACTATATTCTGTAGAATGGAGGACATAAACAAGGATATGGTGACCCCACAGTGAACTTCTAGGATGAAAACAAAAAGGAATGGGAAAAGTGCATCCACTGTCATTTATCCAGTACATGACCAGTGAAAAAAAAAATCAATAAAAGTCAAAATACAAGAACTTTATTTATATGGTATCACAAAAAAGTCATGCTAAGTATGAGCAGGAGACCAAAGGATAAAAACGAGACAGGATTCCAAGGCTATCTAGTAAAATGAAAGAAAAGTCAGAAATGACTGATTCAATTATTTTTTTTTAAGGGTAATTTAATTTGTCAAGAAAACAGAAGGTTTTCATTTTAGTTTAGAGGAAAATTAATTTTCAATGAAATTGGCTAAAATGGGAAAATTTATATATTTGACTAAAACACAGTTTTATGATTTCATTTTGTCATAAGACTGAATGTCGTGCAATTAATGACGCAATAACATGAAAGACTAAAGTATTCAAGTAGTAGAATTGCTGTTTGTTTGCAGAGACGTTCCGTTTGCATGGCCATGTTTTGAAAATGCCCATTTACACTGAAACGCCATAAACACTTAAAAATGATGTTGGTTAGAATGCCAGTCCACCAGTAGGCACTGTTGGTTGGTTTTGTAATGACACCACACACGCAGCAGAGAACAACACGATATAATATGACACAGCAAAGATTGTTGTAATTGTCCAGCTACTGAGCATGTGCAGATGATCTATTTACTACGGTTTTAGTGCTCATGCACAGTACCAGTGTTTCAGAAAAATTGTGTTTACCCCTGTTTCCATGTAGATGGACTGGAAAAGTTTTATATTCCCGACGGGGAATTTTCATAAACAGTTACACCTTTGGAGCTGTTTTCCAAAAATTGTGTTTTCAGTGACTCCCAGCATTGTTGTCTTGTAACTTAAAGTTTTCTGTTTTCACTTGAAAGCGTTGTTACGTAACCGTGGCCTCAGCTGTGTGAGTGTGTGCTTCACTTTATCTTTTGGTTTTTGGTCTAATCTGCTGTAGCATCATTAATCTGATGCAGAAAAGATTTGAACATAATTTCACCAAGATTTCACCAAAACTAATGTGCAGCTGTGTGGTTTTGTCTTCGGTGTCATGTATTTTTTTTTTATTTTTTTATTTTTTTAGGTAATTCACTGATGCAATTTTGCAGTAAATATTTTTAATTTATACCGAACCAATCATCACACAGTAAAATGTTCTCAGGTTAGAACCTGATTGTTGGAGTCTGCATGTTATTCCTGTTCTTCATACAATCCAAAGACGGTGTGTTGCAGATATCAAGCTGTCAATCTTTCCAGAAGGGTCGTGGTATTGGTGTCTGAGTATTCTCAGGTTAATCAATAACAAAGTTGCCTGTACTGTTAATGTTGGTGTTTCTCTGTGAGATGAACTGGGTCCCTCTCCTGGATGAACACAGCTTTTTGGAAAATGTGATCAGCTGCACAGTTTGTGTCAAGACAGGAATCAGATAATGAAAATGCTCATAAACTTTGGAGTTTAGTGGAGAAGCTGCTAATAATGGAGCTGAATAGAGAACAAAGTATAACAGTATGTCATCAGCGTAACACGAATGCTGAATATCATGTAAAGAGGGAACGAAAACAATAGAAAATAAAACAGTATAAACTTTAAAACCTTGTCCAACACTACAGGTCATGTGGCTTGTACAGGTTAGATATTATCACGTATGACTGAGAGAGCAATTTATTGATTCTAATATGTTGTTAAAAACAGATCAACAATCACTGTTTCGGCCAGTGACTCGGCCCCGGCCTGCTGTCTTCTTCTGCAAGTAATTCGCTTCCGTCGTCAGGACCGTTGAGGAGGACGTTAGCGCTGAACCTGAGGCTACGACTTTGTGGACACAGGATATCGTAGCTGAGAGAGGCCGCCAAACCTCCGCACAGTGGCGCCAGCCAGTACACCTGGAAGGAGGTCAGATACGATCAGATGTGTCTTGGTGTTTTAAAAGAACACAGTTGGGAGTTTGATCGTACCCAGTGGTCCTTCATTTGGCCTTTGATCACTGCTGGTCCAAAGGAGCGTGCAGGGTTGATGCCACAGCCGGTGAAACTGATCTGAAAATGGTCACATGTTAGTGAATACAAACCTTTTATCCATAGAAATTCTTTGTGTATACACATTTCAACTAAAGCAGAGGCATAAAACACATTTCAGTTCAGGGGCCACGAACACCCCAATTTCATCTCAAGTGGGGCAAACTGATAAGATATTGCCTTAATAACATGGCCTACTCTAAACTTTTTATTTTTTTGTTGCACAGCAGTATACATGATGGAAATATCTATATTATCACAAAACCCCAAAAAACATCCTGAAAACAACTACAATCTCAACATAAAGCCAATTTTAATAAAAAGTTTTTCTTGCCAAATACAGTGAAATGACCTAAAAGCATTTCTTATAGCTTTTACATTATACATGTTTTTATAAACTCACCCCGACAGCATGGCTTTGAGGCTAATGCTCGTTTGCTATCTTTCATGGCAGCATCACCGATATCCCATCTCGGGTCTCGGTGTTGTGTCCAATACTCTTAAGAGATTTGAGAAAAGTCTATGTTTTCTTTACAATTTTCATCATTTGTTTGGTTGGTTTGGCCTGATTGACCAGGTTTTGCCCATGGGCCTTATGTTCAACACCCCTCATCTAAACTAATCGCTTTAAATATTAAAAACAACATCTGATGATGACATCATTATTGAAATCAACTGAGGGCAACCTCAGTTTTTATTCTGGATTTACAAAATAGTGGTGCAGAAGGACATAATATATTTAGAATATCAATCAGAAGTTGCAGGTTTTGAGTGCTTGTGGCAGTTCTACTGATGCAAAATCCACAAAATGATGTGTCACCAAGTTAAAATGTGCATCTGCTCAACATTGTGCATAAGAGTGAAATCATATGGACACTATTGTTATCCAGTAGTAAACAAACAAAATCGATTAAAATATGTTTGAATGACATTTTCTACTCAGAAAAAATGATCATCAGTAATATTAAAGCAAGGAATTGTTATAGAGCTGGCATCAATTTATTTAAGTTTTCTTTTTTGATTTTCTTGAAGAAAAGTGTGTGTGAAAGTGTGTGAACATGGTGATAGTAGCAACAGTTTGTGCAGCTGCTGCTTAGTGTGAGGTGCTACACCCACTTCCTGAACTGCTGGAACACACACACACACACACACGCGCGCGCACACACACACACACACACACACACACACACATACACCCAAACACACAGAAATCAAAACAAAGTATTTATCATGACACATTTCAATTACAGACAGACAGGGTTTATTTATGTACCGTGATGTAGTAGCCGTTGGTGAAAAGCCAGTGACAAATGAAGCTCAGGCTTGTCACGGGGGCGCTGATGTGATTTCTCTGGTGTTCTGAGAAAAGATCAGTGCCGGGGAACAGTTCGTTGACAATGCTGTGTGAAGCATACTGGAGGTCGGTCTGGGGTTGAGCCATAGAGCAACTCAGCACACACTGAGGAAGTTGGTGAGAAATACACACTATTTTAGTAATCATGCACCAAAAAGCACAGACTATATATCCTGGAAAAATTACCTTAAAGAGGTGAGCAGACAGGAGACAACATGTAGTCCTCTGACTGACATCAAAAGTTAAGATATATCTGAAGATGAAAACAAATCTCTCAGGATCAGGTTGGTTATGGAGGCCAATACAGAGAGAAAAGGTTCATGAAGTCAAAGACGCCTCTGAGTGTAACCTACTGTGCAATTTTGGCAGTGAGGACAGCGGCTTGCAGACAACCCCAAATGCCAGCTTGTTTCAGAGTTTGTTGCATGGAACCACTCCCATAGGACACGCCATCCCATTTGTCTACGACTCCAGAGCACTGTAGGGCACAATCCACGGCTTTACTCCAGCTGGAGTGGGCTGCCCTGCAGTTAGCGAAAAAAGCAAGGATAGACATGTTTTAAGAATGATAAAAAAAAAAAGTTATTACAAGCTCAATCTTCTGTTAAGAAGTGCCCAAAATAGAAACATGCAAGTTTGCTCCAAAACACGTACACACACACAGACGCACACATAACACAGATTACTGACCGTGTATTTCCATTGTAGAAATGGAGGTTTCCCATTTCATGCAAGGCCTGAACTCTCAGGCATTCATGTTTGTTAGCATGGAGATATTCTGATGAAAAGATGAACAAAAATGGGAAGAGCAGTGAGATCTCTGAGCTCAAATATCTAATGCATAACTATACTTTTCTCCCCATTTTATTACCCCCTACTTCCTGTAAAAGTACCTAAACATTGAAACTAATGTAACTGCATCAATAGATAAAGTGTCAATACTTTGTTTCTTCATATAATGTATGTAGTCTATAAGTATGTTGTACACTTACTTATGGCTTCGGAGTATGCAGCAACAACAGTTGGCATGTGGTCAGGACTAATGGGGAGGGCGGAGATTGTATTTTGAGGACTGAAGTCCTCTTCTGTCAGATCACAACTTTTTGTTGGTGTGTGCTTAACAACAGGAGAAAAATCCACCCGGCTTTCTGAGCGGCTGAGCCCTCTGCTCTCACAGTGCTGGAACTGTGTCACAAAGCCTTCAGAGAAATGGAAAGAACACAAACAATATGGGTTTGGAATAATGAGTGAGTTGTGTGTGTATGTGTGTGTTGTTTATGTAGTATTAAACTCACAGGGCTGTGTGTGTGCCAGAAGCAGCGCCAGCAATGAGCGAGCATACTGGAACACCTGAAGACAATGTGGTTTTTTGTCAAGGGCTTCATTATTGCATCTTAGCGTGTCTTCCACATCCAGAGGAACACGCACGAGGAACATGGAGAGCCTGATCTCAGCATCTTCGGCACAACACGCAGATTATGTCCATTTAAAAAAAAAAAAAAATCACATATTAGAACTCATCACAGTGCATGGACAGCTCTGCTCAAAGTTAACAATAATCTGTGCAAACCTTTAAATTCAGCCGCTTGCCGAGGAGTGATGTTTCTGAATGACAGTTTTTTGCAATTGGCCTGTTTCTGTGCGGAGTGAGCCTTCCACCCACTGAGCAGCTGACAGTCTGCATAGCTTCTGCAAGTTACCTGTAACACAGAAACTTTTTATTTTGTAAAAGTCGATGTTACCAAAAACAAAACAAAAAATGTATGGAATATAAAAAGGGAGAAAAAGAATACAATTATATAAATGATAATTGTTATTTTGTAAGGCTATCATTTATTATGCTGATTCATTTCAAACTGATCTTCTCCTCTGATGTAGATAAAAAGTTTTCCCTATTTCAGTGAACACAACAATAATTTAATTTAAAACTGAACAAAGCCTACTTGGTAAGAGTTGGATATTTTCTTGGTATGATGTCTTATCACAATGCGATTCTGTGTGTAGGTATACATGTATGAGACTACCTTGATGCCAGTGATTTCATGTGTCTTGACGTGGTGTGGCTGTGGGACAGCAGGTCCTTCAAAAGAACTTATTCTTTCAAGCAACCACCTCTGAGCATCAACGAGCAGAGGGATTACCATCACGGCGTAACGTTCGCTGGAACACACGTAAAAATGGGTTCAGAAATATTAAAAACAAAAAAACGTGGCCAGAAGTAAATCTCTCTACAATTTACATCTTTTTATGTCTGAATATTGAGAAGCTCTCCTTAAAATCCTTGTGCTAATAACTCCATCCTACTAGTTGTTGGTGTTTTTTCCAAAATTGAATCTGTGTTACTCACCGTGTATATGAGTTGAACAATAAGGCAAAATGGGCCAGCGTTTCCCACTTGCCACTGTCATGGAGCTGCTCCAGTGTGTGCAAAACCAAGGTCCGAACCCAACGCAGATCCACTTGGATGCGGTCATCCAGTGGTGCTGAGAAGTGTAGATCAGTCTCGAGTTCCTCCTCAGTCAGTTCCCTGTCATACACACTCCACAGCTAGTCAAATAAGAAGATGCGAGTCACTAAGTGTACTGGGTGAAGCAACGTGTGTATTAATAGCAGTAAGTTTCACAGACTCCGAGCTTGTTCAGCATGTCCATGATGAGATCAGTGGCCAGCACAAGCAGTGGGGTGAACACACTGTGGAGCTCATCTGCAGTGATAAGAGGGGGACTCTCAAGCTGAGATGTTCTCTGCACAAGGAGAGTGATCGCGGAGTTTTGGTCCCACATAGTCTGACAAACAAACTGCAGAGTGGTCCAATGGCTGCCGCGATGCGCCAGCACCTGGAATAAATGGAAAAATAGTCCAGACGTGCATAAATCTGTTTAGTATATACAAAATATAATGTGATTAAATCACTCACAGAATATATTGTAAAACATGCAGCTAAATAAGATAATAACACCACGTTGTTGGTTTCTATCCAAAAGTCATGTAATGTTTAATGTGTGCCTGCTTCAACAATACCATGGCTCTCCGAAGATGTAAAGCAACTTTGTTGAGTGAATCCAGAAAAGCAACTCTTTGTTTCTGTGTCTCAACCTGCTGTTCTACAGCTTTAGAGAAACCGTCTTCACTGTCACTACTTTCCTCTTTGACAGAATCATCACGATGGACATCTGGACGAGAGGTTAAGAGAAGTGATGAAAAAAAGAAACTTCTTTATGTGAGGGTTTAGAATGTTTACACATATTTTCCTCTACCTTTCTTGATAGCTCCACCTTTCTTGTTGTTCTTTTTGTTCTTGTGAATACGCATTTCATCATTCAGTGTACCAGAGAGAGAGGAGTGTCTCTCAAAAACATTCGCATAGTTAGAAGATTGGCATCGCTGTGAGTTCCTCTGCATCACGATGCCAGAATAGGCCAGAGAAAAATACGATGGGTTTAATTGGCTGTACCTGAGCAAAGCAAAAACAGTAAATAAGATTAAAGGAATATATACACACTGAATATAATATGTTCGACAATCTACATTTAACAGCAGTCAATGGAAATATCTACTAAAACTGTCACACCAGACCAAAAGCAGCAAAATATATTGTAGTGTCAACATTTAATGTAACTGGCGTCGAGTGTGAACCTCCACTGCAGGGCTCCTCCGGGCAACTTCTCCAGGCCTTGATAAAGAAGTTCTAAATGTGCCTGAGCCATTATGTAGTTCAGATGTGATCTCCATACACTTTGCTCGTGACACATCTTCCTCAGCTGAAGCTGCTTTTTGTTGTGTTGCACTGCAAATGACATCGTGTTGAGGAGTTTCTCCACAAGCTGCACCTCCCTACGCACAAAGAAAGATGTCCAGGGTACGAGTTCATGTCATCTCATAGATAAACAGATAGGCACACACAGATATACTGTACCTGTTAGTTTTCACTTTCTTAATCATGCTATGTGGCATCATCTCCTTTAGTCTCTTTCTTAAGTCATCAGTTGATGATGGGTCTTTTTTCCTCTAGAAGAAAAACAACATGGTGTTTTCTGTGTTTTCTGTTGTGATTAAGTAGTGAGCAGTGTAACATGTTCAGAAAGAAATTATGAGGAGTCGAAAATTCATAACTTTTGCATATTTGTATTTTCACCTGGGGTGCATCATTTCCTTTTGAAGCCTGAACATCATTCCTTCTTTTTGAATGGTTGCTTCCCTCCACTAGTTTTTTTGAACTATTAAAAGAATCAGACTCATAAATTACATGATTTAGTGAATGAAATTGACATTTTTATTGATGTATTTTTCAATTTTGCAAAAGCTCACCCGGAGAGGATTTGAATGATGGTTGTCCCCCAGTCTAACACAAGATCTTGACGACCTTCTTCCAACGCTCTTTGGAGGAGTAGTGCAGATAACTCAGCAAAACAAGACGCGCATTTGAGTGTCATTACTGTCAAGAAGACACACACACACAAACATCCGCGTACACATATGAATGAACAACAATAATCTATTATTTTTTATGTTATTATTTCTTAATAAACATGTGCCATTCACCATCTTGATAGGCATCGTTTAATGTGCTAATGGAGATCAGCTCATACAGCAAGGACAGATCCTCACAGCCAGTCAGTGGCCTGGAGATTTCTGAAGAAATAAAGACTTTTTTGACATATTTTTGCTTGATGGGGAACTGCAGTCATTCAGAATTTTATCATTTTTTTTCACAGAAAACTGACTGCTGTAGACACAGTATGATACATCTCAATGGGAGGGTTTTAATATGGAAAACATACACGAAAACAATCCTGCATTTTTTTCTCTTCACTCTCAGCTACTTGCAGGCGATTTTTATATTCTTTGGAAATTATAACATTACCACA